>PVIY010006165.1:0-89445 GCA_004026745.1 Myrmecophaga tridactyla
GGCCCTTCCACCCATTCCAGACTGGTGCACATTGTGTCCAGTCACTGATATCCCCTCCACAGTTGTTCCAGACAGTTCCTGGCTATCTACTAGCTGCTCTGGAGGATGAATTAAATTCCACACCTCACTATGCCACCATCTTGCCCTGCCTTCTGTAATATTATCTTGAAATGAAAAAAACTATAAGGGGTCATGCTCATACACGCTCAGATAAACTATCTACTGATTTTAATCATTACTCGAGATGCAAAGTTCAAAATAAAACACCAGTAAATGAAATGAGTTAAAATAACAACCCAAGTTGCATAATCTAAAGATTATTCAATGTTTCTAATAAATCAAAGGAAAATGTATGTATTTTAATAGATGATAAAAAGTCATTGATAAATTTAAAATACTTAAAAGTCAAGAGTACAAGGAAGTTCTTTAAATCTAACAAAAATTAGCTACTGAAACTTCACAGTAAACATCATATTGAACAGGAAAACTGAATACAACCTGTGTATCCAGTGATCAGTAAACATTTAAATAATGGCATACCCACACTACAAAACACTACGCAGCCCTTAGAGTGAGGCAGAGCTGCATAATGTACAACTTTAAGATAACTGTCCCGTGGGAAAGAAAAGTTACAGAATAATATATGATACAATTTCATTTTCTTTAAAAATGTGTAAAATATATCGCCAAATACGAACAGTCAGTCTCTCAATGCGAAGCCTAGCTATTTCTCTTTTTTCTTTTTTGGCTCTCATTTGATCCATTGCTGTCAGGGTCATGGAAGGAGGTCACCATGACAATAAGGAATTGCAAATATCTTGTCTTCTCCCAGAACAAAGAAAATATCCTGTACATTTTCTATTGTTAAGTATTGAAGTTACTGTTTGAGTGAGGCACAAAGGTTCTTCTAGAGGGAAAAAAAATAAGGATAAAATACAATTTTTGATGTGGAGGGATAAAGGAGATTTTTAAGGAAGAGTCCAAGAGAAAAGAGGACCCAAGGCCTTGGGTGCAGGAAAAGATGGAAGAACGAGCCACTAAGAACACGGTGGCTTGCGTGCTCAAGAGGGCATGACATTCACCACTCAGTAGTCCTATCTCCACATGAGTCTCCAGGCAATTGATTGTCCATAAAATCTATACCAGGTCACTGTCCAAATTTCTTTCAAGTAACCACTTCTCTCTCTCTTCAGTAAGAGCCCTCCCAGCCTTCAATGCACCTTGACTATACTACCCTGTGTACATCTAGAACAACTACAAGACCAAATGGTGTCTTGGGAACTTGGTGGGGCTGAAAGGAGCTGCTGTAACCACCAGGTACCTGGGAGTGGGGGTGGGGAGGTAGGCAGTGTGGAGATATAAATGGAATATATTAGAGCACTTGAATTGTGAGAAGAGTTCACTGTTCCTAAACGCTGAGCTGATGGTCCATTAGTCATTACCTCGCCATGGCCAAAAGCTTATAAATGCTTTAGAAAAAATGGAAAAACAGACTACTTTTGAGCAAAAAAATGTACCGTATTTTATTGTTAACAAAAAAGAAAAATTCTGGATGGAGGCATGTTGGAGGTAGAGGTAAGGATTGTGGGTGATTTGTATTTTCTTCTTGGTGCTTCCCTGCATTTTCCAAGTTATCTGCAATGTCTATATTTATGTTTTATAATCTAAAAAAAATTCATTTGTAAAGAAAAAGTAGAGGGGTGCATGGATAGTTCAGTGGTAGAATTCTCACCTGCCATGAGTGAGACCTGGGTTGAGTTCCCAGCCCATGCATTAGAGCTGTCTCCTCCCAACCCCCACCAAAGAAGATACTCAACAAGTGGTGCTACAATAGTGGGATATTCACATGGAAAAGAATGAAATGTCACCCCCACCACACAGCATACAAAAAAAAAAGAAGAAGAAGAATTCAATATGCTTTAGCTTAAGAAATAGGAGAGACATGATCACAACTTGATGTAGGAATTCTTAACAAAAAAAAGTGTGTGTAAATATAGTTTAGTAATGTCCAGTATAAAATGTTTTCCCAAGTGTTGAGTTGTCATAGTCTGGAAAGGAACTAAATTTAATGAAGGAATTTAAAGAAAAGAGATGTCTATAGAATGAGTAAATAGAATAAGTAATAAATCCCTGGATGAAAAACAATAATCAGATCTACTTAATAGGAGGGAAGGGTCCCACAGATTTCTAAATCACTGAGTGATGTCTTGGTACTTGTTTTGACCAAGTCATAATGAATCAGCAAATATAACTTCTTAATATCTGCATTTCACCCAAAAATACCAGTGAATTTGCAGAGACCTCACTGTTTATCAGAAGTACTGTTTCCAAATCCATGTTCCAGGATAAAAAGCTCAATATTGATTTTCTTTCCTTTGTGTGGGAAGTCAGTAATTAGATAGTTTGCTAGGCTCCAGAGAGAGGAGGTATGGGGGGACCTGCCTAAATGTAATCTCCAGAACAACCTCCCAACTCCATTTCAAATCTCTTAGCCATAGTAACTATATTTTGTTTTATTACTTTTAAAAGAGGTTTTAAACTATATGGCGGGAAAAGCAGAAGCGGCCATTTGGAGAAGCTGAGGGCAGCTTGTTATCATCCAAACCATGTGGGAGCACCTGCCCTGCTGGTAAATCATGTGGTCCTAAAGGGTAGAAGTGGCTGGGTATTTGTTACCCCAAACCATACAGAGGTGCAGGCCTTGCTAATTGCAGTTATACCCAGGGCAGCGCTAAAGTTGCTGGTCGCCGTGAAGAGAAATATTATGAGGCCAGGCAGGATGACAAGGCACCAAATACAATTTCTTTATACCATTACAATCTAGCCTTCAAAATAGTTTTTGGAAAGACTCTCTGCCTCTTTCCTTCCACTCCATCTTCCCACAGCATTCTTCATTTCAACTCACAACATGATCCAAGAGCATTTTCTGACTCTTCCGCATGTATTATTCCTCTTCGCCTTTGCTGAGCCATGGAACCGCTGAATCTTAATGCTATGGGTGGCTTTCCCAGGCTGTCCTTCAAAGTGAGACAATTTTGGAAAAATCTATCATCATTGGTCAAACTTGTGGATTCAAGTTCTCAGCAATTCTGTACCAGCTCACAAGATGTCAGTGTCTCTATTTTGAAGGATTCCCATGGGTGGCTATGTGGGAGGAATTTGAATTTGATTTAGAACTTAATGACACTTTCCTCTCATTGACTGAGAAGCCAAATTTCTATTTTCCTTTTGTGTAGGGGTGTGTGTGTGTATGTGCGTGGGCGCTCACCCAGTGTCTAATGCAAGCACGGGTGTTGGGGGAGGGCCTTGGTTCAAAAAGAAAAAAAGAAGAAAGCTCAGAAGAGTGATTCAAGTTTTGCCCAGGAAGCCAAACCTAAGAATTGAAAGATGGAGCAGTGGCCACAAGCTTCACTGGTGGTCCTTTGGCTTCAGCTCGGCTGTGAGTAAGGTTACTCCTACACGGGACCAGAGATAGACCTGAAAGTTGAGCCTCAGAAGACTGAGGCGTGGCGGGGAGGGATGGAATTCATTCTGATTTATCTGGGAGGATCTATGGTTTCAGTGGAGAATAATTCTGATCTCTGTGAAGACTTGGTCTGACATCCTTCTCTCTGGCTGACTTTTATTTTTTACTTTTCCCTAAACAGAGGTGCGCACTGACAACAAGGTGATACAGAGCCCTGCATCTCTGGCTGTCTATGCGGGGAGCAATGCAATGCTCAACTGCAGTTATGAAGTGACTAACTTTCAAAGCCTACATTGGCACAAGCAAGAAGAGAAAGCTCCCATGTCTCTGTTTACACTAATTTTAAATGGGGTTCAGAGGAAGGCAGGAAGATCAAGTGGCACATTAGATAGGAAAGGACTTCTCAGCACCCTGCACGTCACAGACTCTCAACCTGGGGACTCAGCCACCCATCTCTGTGCTGTGGAGGCACAGTGCTCCCCAAGCACCTGCAGCCTGTACCAAAACTCTACCACTGGAGCTCCTGCAGCCCTAACACAGAGAAATTTGCAAAATTAGGCAGGCCTTCAAAATTAAGCTGTAAGGAAAAGCTGCTATTGGTCAAGGCTCTCATGACCATCTTGACAAGTAGTTAGGCAGTTTAGTCCAAACTCAAGGCTGACTTGTATCCCTGCATCTGCTAACTTTTCTGTGCTTTTCTCTGGAATTCAAACTAGCTAATATTTTTTAAAAGTTACTCAAATACTATCAACTGCATTTAGACAGCACTAGACATACATTGCACTGCCATCAGGCCCTGTGGTAGAAAGCACATTGGGATTGCACTGGCAATTGGAATATGTACCCCCCATTAGGGATTCTGCCTGTTAGCTATGAATGGATGAAAAGTCAAGTCTGTTTTTTATTTTGTCTACCCACCTAGAATAGTCATATTATAAGTAGTGCTCTACCTGCACCTTTTCTAGTTGTGTTACCGAGGAAACCCAGACCTGAGCAGAGGGCCCTCGTAAATGCTGTTGACAGAGGGAGTCAACCATGGAGGTGAGGTAAGCAGCTTTATTATTTGCATCTGCAGAGGCAAGGGGCCAGGGGCCAGCCTAACACCGCAACCCACTGATTCCTAGAGGTCATGTCTACTTCCCCTCTTACACCCCATTACCTCCCCTCCTCCTCAGCTCACCGCACATCTGCTCATCATTCAATCTTTTATTATGCATAAGCATGTCCTAAAAAATGACATCTAAACTCCTCCTAGAGGCAGGAAAATTACTATTATAATGCAGCAGTTTATCTTAGGACAGGTTAGTCCTTTCTGTGCTTGCTCCAAAGTTTGGTTTAAACCGAACTTGCAGCTATAATTCTTGACCAGGATACCCTGACCATGGCTCCTGGATGCTGACAGCTGGTTTTGACTTGTTTTTCCATCCTTTCTTCGGTTGGCTGGATAAAGAGAATTCAACATTGTTAGTTAGAGTGCAGGAGGCGCCATTGGTTTCATCATGGGTTTGGCAAGGCCTCAGGTGGAGCTATTAGCAGAGAACAAAGTATGGAAACCAGCACATATTATTACTTATACAAACAAAAGCAGTTTTCTTTCTCTTCATCCAGTCCCCTTACTTTCTTCCATCATTCAAGGGTTGTTGTCTATGATACATACTTAATGTAAGTGGTGGTAGAATTATCTCAAAATGTTGCACATTAATTTGAGCACCTAGTACTTCAAGAAGCTTCCCAAAAGGAAGGGTTTAGTTAAGGTAAGTTATGCAAAACTAAAAAAACAAACAAACAAAAAAACCCACAGTTAAGTTAAGTTATGACATAGACTTTCACTGAAATATTTTTAAATTATGCTATGTTGTACTTGCAAAGAGTTTGCAATGGAAGCTACTATTCATTACGGGCAAATACTATGTGCCTTGTACTTTGCAAATTTACCTCACTGAATTCTCAACATAACTCTGATGGATCATTATCATTATTCTCAGTTAACAGATTAGGAACAGCAAACTCAGAAAGATCAAGGGTTTTTTTTTACCCCCAAAAAATAGTTGATAGAATTTAGAACCAGGACTATCTGACTCCAAAGATGTCATTCCTCTGTTACATGCCACATGTTAAATATCACAGGGAAAAACGTCGAACCCACAGTATGACTGTAATTATGTACACAAAAAGTATATAAAACACTGGAATAAAATGACACCAAAATGTTTTCAGAAGTATAGTTGTCTGAATACTACACTTAAGACTCCATTTTGTAAGCGTTAAAATATTCTTTATTTTTCAAACAATCTACTACGAGCTCCACACTGAATTTATTCTAGAAATAGAAAATAAGTACAATGCACTTCATTAAAAATGCAGAAATCCAAGTGAAGTGAAACTGTATTATATGATTATCTAATTCCCACACTTTGGCTGAATTACAATTAGGAATGTTCATGATCAAATGGTACACTATTAAAATACGATTTTGATTGCCAGTCCTTCAAATCACAGTTCACCAATGTTCTCTTAATTTAGGAATGTGTTAAAATTACAGAATAATCTATTTCTTCTATTGACTTTAATGGCTGTCCTGTAAGTGGAGTGCAGATGACTCTGCTGTAAAATCCTGTCTCTGTATAAAAGAATGCAGACAATAAATGTAACTTGGGCTCATGACTCTTAGATAATCCACTGCAATTGGGCACAGCCTATATTGTAAGGTATTCACTGCCTGGGAAATTGTATAGGAAAAGGCTAGGTAATCATTTAAAGAATGGGGTAAAATAGAATGTACCCACCATTTTCAGCCTGCATACACCACTGCCCAATTTCTTTTTTTCTCTCCTTTTTTATCTACATCAAAAACACAAGGAACAGAAACCAAGTAATAGAGATGGGAGGACAACCCAGCTTCCGTTTATGTGAGGCTACAGGATAGAATTGGCAAATCCTTTGTAAGTCTCACCAGGGTTTCTAGGGCAAGTATCATAAAGTGAAAGCAATAGGAAGAAGAAGGAGAAATGTATTTAATTATTCACTTGAAGACGCAGGAAGGAAAGACTTATGAGGAGACCAGTATCTATGCAGCCTACACATGGCCATCATTAAACCAATCAGGTATGTTCCTCACAAGTTGTATGTAAAATCGATTTTTATATTATCATCCTCCCCCATCCCAGACCCTCAAGGATTGTTTCAGGGCCAAAATTGAAAAATAAACATTACAGCTCCAACTGTTCTGGTAAAAATCATCCTGCTCTACAAGCCCACACATATTCCCATATGCTATACCTATTAGGAACTTAGTCTTCAATATATTAAATGCGATATGACAATATATTAAATGCGATATTTTTAACATTTAAAAAATTCACATCCTGCGTAAAGGAAGTCTATTATACAATTTTCTCTACTTTCAATATATTTAAAATATTTCAGAATTTTCAACACTTATTTCATGGGTGGTAGGGAAGTAATCTTGTGGGAGTTTTTCACTAAAAGGAAGCAAATTGATGTTCACAGTAACTGAAGCCTGTGCCATGTGACATGCTCCATGTATGTGCGGGAAGCCTGTCTATGACAAACCAAAGCATCAGCAACCCAGCCCAGGGGCTTCTCTTCTTACTTTTACCTGGCAGAGCTCAGTATCCTTCTTGGCTACAATAATTCATGAAGATAAAAGTTGTCCCTTTTCTCCCCTAGCAGAGGCTGTGTAAATAGTCATGAATTATGACCCATAAATCCTACTGAATTTTTCCTAAGGAGAAAATCTAATAAACATTAAAAAAAAAAAACATGAAAAACTTGAGATGTTTCCAAATTTTAGAAACAATTTAAATATTGTCATGGGGTTGAGCCATCAACTTGTTAGAGTATTTCCAAAAGCAAACTTTAAAATGCAAAGATTATAGAGCAATATAAAAATGCGTATGGTGTAATATTAAGTTAAAGAAACAGAACTGTGTCATCACCCAGTTTTCAGGTGTTCTTAACCTGACCTCCACTAAATCGACAGTTTTAATTTCTTTAAATTTCCCTCCTAACCATTCTCTTACCCACTGGGCTTTTTAAGGCTCTACTCACCACTTCCTCCTTTTTGTCCTTGCCAAATCTCTTTACAATATCAGCCGAAAGTCCTCAGGATATATACTCCCAAAATAAATTACAACATCTGCTCTTATAAACTCCCAAGGCTGGAAGCTTATATCTTGAAGCTCACATGTCTGGTGCTCTTGACATCCAAAGCTTCTTTTGGAGAGTCTGAGGGTTCTTTCTTGCTCTAGCACAGAGCGACACAAAGAGAGCATTTGCAATCCTAGCATTGCCTAGTTCAAGGTAGAGAAAGAGCTAGTTCCTGAGATGCAATAAAGGGATCTTGACTAAAACTCCCAACTGTCTACACTTAAAGGAAAGTCTCTCGAGGCCCATGACTAGCCATCCGGGCATACAATAAGTATTCAATAAATGTCAGCCAAGATCAGTTAATTTGTTGCAGCAACTATGTACGTTGTACCTAATGAGCTTTTTCCACCATTGCCATCCCAGACATTGATGCCAGTAGAACACAGATTTCCATGACTGGCAGACCCTCCAGCCCACAGGCAGCCAGACAAAAAGTCTCCCTCTCCCTTTTCTGGACTCAAGGAAGCTATTACCCTAAAAGTCAGATTGCTTGGTCAAAGGATATCTTTGCTTATTTTAATAGATATCTTTAATTGCCTTCCAATAAAGTTGTAGCAATTCAAACTTTCACTGGTCATTTGTGTGAATTTCCTTTTCCTTTTTTTGACACTAGTTTTAGATGATGATATAAATTGTTTCCATTTTTATTCTGATAGTCTAAAAATTAACTTCCTGTTACTTTAATTTACATTTCCCTGGCTCCTAATAAAATCAAACATCTGTTCATAAATTTATGGTCAATTGATTTTCTCCTCTGTGAATTCCCATTTGTATCTTTGTCCATTTCTCTGTTAGGTTAATTATTTGTCATCAATCTGCAGGAGTTCTTTGCATGCTAGAGATGTTAAAATGTTCTCTGATATTTCCCCAATCTATTGCTTGTCTTCTGACCTTGTTTATAATATGTGGTATGGTATCTTTTCCCTTTTAATATACTTTAAATTTTATACAGTCAAATGTGTTTATCTTTCTAGCATCCCGATTTTCACATTACTTAAGAATATATAATTTAATTCAAGGATATAGAAATATTCCTAGATTTGTAGCCAATAGTTTCATCATTTTGATTTTTATAATGAAATCATTCAACCATCTGGAAATTGTGGTATTTATTTTTCCACTATTACATTGCCTCTGGCATATATAATTTTCTTGTATGTGCATGCTTAACCATACGGTATAAGTCTTTTTTAAAATCTTTACCTGACTCCATACATTATAAAACAGTGTAAGAATCACAGCAAATTTGACAATTGTTGAAAACAGTCACTTCGTTTTTTGGAGTTAACTTAAAAAGAGGAATTCCTTGCCAACCTCCTGGGGTGAGAGAAGCAGAACTAGTCTGACTGATGTTATCAACAAAAGATATTAGAGGAGGAATTCAGAGCATCCAGAAGTGACATTTTGGAGAAATGCAAAACTTGTGCAGGGAAAGGGTATTTAACTTGTTCTACCCAATTCCTTTCCAATACAACTGGAGTTTCCTCCTCAACCTTCTACCCACTCTACTAAATTGAGGTCTGGCCATAGCCACCTTCCAGGTCTGGGAGGTAAAGAGATCTGAACTGGCAGAGCTTATCACTTTCTTGTGGCACAGAAATAAAGCGCAGGAGAAAGGCAGCAGAACAAATAGAAGGGGCATCAGTAGCATCCTGCATTCCCACCTTTCATTGAGCCAATTTTCCATGAATTTCCTGTGGGTCAAATGAGTCTGTCTAGGTTCTGAAACAACTTGCCTGAAACCACCTCCCTTACTAAAAGCTGCACTGGGTAAGGGGTCCAAGCAAAGAGGCTGAAAAGTAGCCCATTCTTGGTTCGAAGGAAGAGTTTGAGCCTGAGGCTGAGCACGCATTCCAGGAAACCACAGGGGGAAGCCCCTGAAAGTCCCTGTATAAAGCACTAGCACATTGGCATGAAAAAGCAGGCATTTGGATATCTGCCAATGAGACAGAATCCATGGCCAGACAGAGATAAGAAATAACTAACAGAAAAAGAACAGGAATCTCTGGGCCACAATACAGGACTGTTCGCATCAGGGAAGAGCAGTCTCAACAGCCAAGGAGACAAAAGGCTACTCACTAGAGGTTACACTACCCACAAGGAGACAAAAGTCTTCACCCAGGAGAGGGTGAAGAAGAGGTCCTTTAGCCACCACCCTCCTCCTCTCTGCACAACAGGAGGCTGAAGAAGGAAAGTGTGAAGGAGGAGCCCCATCCAATTCCCACTGGAGCCCCTACGCCTTCAGACACCATGTGTGAGAGAAGGGAAGAGCTTTGACACAAGATGGGACAAAGCTGTTTTAATAGCTAAAAGAAAAAGATAGGATAACCTGTTTTGGAAAAGAGAGGCAACAAAGAATTAGTAAATAGTGAGAAAAGTGAAAATCATTTCATGTTTATACCCTGTGACTTGAGTCACTCCCTTCCAACCTATCATGCTTAGGAGTAACATTCCCACCCATTGAACGTCCCCCTTGATGGCATAGCCCTAAATCGATATTATAGATACATATTGTCCAGTTAGAGTAGATTTAAGAGTAAGTTGTTATGTGGTATAAAAGCATATCCAATCCTTAGGGCAATATATAAGATTCCACAAGGGTTCCATGTACTGGAATAACTTTCAAGAAACCTTCAACCTCCAGATGGGTCCCTCATCCAGATAAGTCCTGAACCCAAGAGGGTCCAGCCTCTCCAGAATATCAGAGAGTTCCATCTTCCTACCCCATATTAGTGACAGACCCTTCCAACGTGAAAAATTTAGAATGGTCATAGCCCAAAACACTTAAAAAATAGAGACGAAAAGATCAAAGATGATGATGGAGTTATACAGAGAAGGTAGGATTTAACAAATGAATATGAATGCTGAATCATTAAATTGATATTTATTTTAGTCTCCAGTATCTCAGAGCAGCTAGAAGTAAAAACCTAAAAAAATGAAGAAAAAAGCAACTAAAATTGTGGAATCATAACCCCTGTCAAACTCTGAAATATGTTCTACAACTAATTTTGGTGCTGTGCTTTGAAATTTGTTACTTTTTTGTATATATGTTATTTTTCGCCAAAAAAATAAGGAAAAAATGTCTATGGTGATGATAAAAAAAAATAATTAAACCTTCTAGCCTCCTATTCTGGAGCAGCAAGAAGGAAATCTCTGAGAGGATCTTTTGGTAGCCCATGACAAGCTCTGAGATCTGTAACTACTTGTTAAAGAGACCTTTGAAAACTATTGCTTTTTTTATTTCTTTGCTTTGTATATATGTTATACTATAAAATAAAAAAGTTTTTAAAAAAAGCAAATCCAATCTTAATATTCTTTTTCAAAATGCACTTGGCAATTCTTAGATAGCTGCCTTCTCGGAAACACTTTTGGGTGGTCAAAAAAGAGACTGATAGGATCTGCACTGGAAAGGTTGACATTTTAGAACATTATGTTTTCCTATTCATGAATGTGATATGCCTGATCATTTATTTGAGTCCTATTTTGGTCCTTTAGAAATATATTTTGCTTGGTTTTTTTCTCAAAGTTCCACTACTTTTCTTATAAAATTAATTGCTAACTATTTTAAGGTCTGCATTTGCAATAATACAATGACTGAATTTTTTTCCATTTAGAGAATATTTTTTCCATATAGGGAAAAATTATTGATTTTTTCATATTTACCTAATAACCTACAATTTATATAATTTTCTTACTGATTTTTAAATTATCAATGCAACAAATGCATTTGTTTGATTTTTTAAGTCCTAAATATTACAGAAAAGTTTGTAATACAAAATTCATCTCCCACTCTTCTCCAGTCTTCAATTCTTGTTCATACAACACACTCACTTGTAACTCTTTAGAACTTCGAGTAGTAGACTTCATTTTCTTAAGTAATATACTTTAAAAACTACCCCTTGAGTTGTGAATTTTAGATGTTATCTGTTGACTTTTAATGACAGTTGAAGATTTGGTTCTCATTAAACACCCCCTACTCCTATCCACACAAGTTAATGCTACCAATATTTTACTTAAATATTCAATGTTAACATTATTTTGACCCAGTAAGTGTTGGCATTGCTGAGCCAAGTATTATACCATGATTTTATTTCTTAACTCATGTCTTTTCATTTAACCTGTACTTTCTAATTGCCATTATTTTTGGTTATTAAGCCGTTTGCCATCATCAGGTGTCCCTATGAGGGTGACCTGTTTATTCTCTCTGTGAGTTAGTGGCTTTTCTCTTGTCCCCAGATCATCTAACTTTTCCTATTCATTGTGATGGGCACAGCATGGCTGTTTTAACAAGGAGGCTTTTCTTTTAACCATATGAAATTCTCTCAACTTCTTTCTTGATAATTTTCTTTCCACCATTTTCTCTACTCATTCTTTACAGAAATCCTACTAGTCAGATTTGAACTCCCCATTTTTGATTCTCAGTGTCATTTATTTTTTTCTTTTCTTCATTTCTTTGTCTTTTTAAAGCAATTTTTGAAGAGACTACTGCAATTTCAACCCCCTATTCTCCTACAGATTTTTTAATTCAGAAATTATATTTTTAATTTTAAAATCTCTTTTTTGTTTCCTGATTGTTCCTTTTCCATAGTTTCTCATTTGTGCTACATCACCTCTCTGAATCTATTTGAAAATGCTAATTATTTCTTTTCAAAGTTTTCATCTATTTCATTAATTAACTCTGCTTCCTTTAGGGTCAGTTTCGGTCACTGGATATCACGGTGTAAGGATCAGTGACCTCAGGCAAATGTAGACCCTGTTTTCCAACAGATGATCCCATCCTGCTCCCTCAGAGGAACCACCCTTGGTGATCCACCCGAGGTTCTGTTTCTCTAGAGAACCCTGACTAATGCAGTTTGGTACTGGGAGTGGTTCTTGAGAAACAGAATCTTAAAAATGGGTTTTTAAATTGGTTTTCTACTCTGATTAGGCCCAAAGTCACTAATGACTCTGTTTCCAATAATCAAGATGGCACTGCCAGTCCATTGTGTGAGGTGGCAAGAAAGATATGCAAAATATCACCATTTGATTCTGCTAATTGTATACTTATACCAGAAGGCTCCTTGGCAGTGTTTTTGACACCTTAATGGAGTTTTGAGGAGTTAAGAGGTATTACGATGTTGGCTGGTTGTTCTTAGATATGCTTGATACAGTTATGAGGGAAAGAGATGAGCTGAAGGCTTCAAATTTGCAACTTAAGCACCATATGAATGATGTGAAAGTTTCCATGTATGCCATGAAAGAAAATCTTATTTCCTGTGGTCACAGACTTGAGATCTCTGAAAGCCAAATATACAGCTTCATTGTGCAAGTAGCAGATTAAAAATATAGACTAAAATCTCAACTTTGCAGAGTGTCTGCTATTAAAGTAAGAAATTTGATTGGAAAAGAATGGGATCCTGCAATGGTGAGATGGGGCTATTTGGCTTGACAATGATGGCAATAGGGAGATCACCCTGAAATCTGCTGAGCTTTTGCTAGATAGACCTGTAATGGACAGACCTAAGGAAAGAGCTCTGAGCCATCAGCCTGCCTTAAGGAAATAGCTTCCCAGTCTCCAGTCTGCCCATTCAACCTCCACCTAAAGAGATCAACCCTTTAGTGCCTGATAAACCTGTAGCCATCTCCCCTGGGGAAATAGCCCTTACTCTTCTGTCTGGAGGGACTAATCATGTTTCTCCAGATGATACTGCAAAGGAATGTCTTGAGGTAATTGGCTTGAAAGACACTTCTATTTCTTTTCATGAACTACCCTCACCACCCCTCTTTTCTTCAAGAACTTTTCCCAATAGGCTCCAAAAGGTGAGGTACAGAGTATGGCATACTCTAAAAGAACTGCATAATTTTCCAATAGATATAGACAGAAATCAGGGGATTATGTGTGGGAATGGATATTAAGGATGTGGGATAATGGTGGAAGAAATATAAAGTTAGATCAAGCTGAATTTATTGATATTGACCTACCAAGCAGAGATTCTACATTCAGTGTTGTAGCTCAAGGGGTTTGAAAGGGCATCAACACTTTGTTTGGATAGTTGACTGAAACATGGATCAAAAGGTGGCTGACATTACCTGAAGTCAAAGCCAGAACTGCCCTGGTATAATGTAGATGAAGGGATCCAGAGGACTAGAGAGATTGAAATGTTACAGTGGATTTATCAAGGAAGACCTGTTCACACACCCCAGGAATGTCCAAAGGACACATCTTTCATCAGAGCCTTGAGAAATAAATTCATGAGACTAGCTCCATCATCCCAGAAGAGCTCTGTAGTCACCCTTCTCTGTAGGTCAGAAATTACTGTGGGAACTGCTGTCACTGAGCTGGAATCCTTCTTAAACATGATAGGGATGATCACATCCCAAGTTGGCAGAAGCCATGTGGCAACAGTTAATCACCATAGACAAGGTGGGTGATGCCATCATAATGAACAGCAAACTAAAGGCATCAGTCAAATAATCTGACTTGCAGAGACTTGTGGCATTGGCAAGTAGATCATAGGATACCTAGAAGTAAACTAGATGGGCAGTCTACTGAATGCTTGTTTAAAGCTGTATACACAGAAGAATTCTAGTCAACTGAAGTCTAACTTGAATTACAGAAACAAAGAGTCGTGGCCCCTTAATCAATTCCCAGATTTGAGACAGTTTATCGACCCAGAGCCCCTTGAATGAAGAGAGTGTAGGTACACTTGGGGACTAAGTACACTTTTACCCTGCCTAAAATTTAAACTGTTAACCTTCCTCCCAGCCTTGCCCAAAAAGACCTATGGCCTTTCATCAGAGTGATTGGGCACTGGGAAAAAGGAAATGATAAGATATTTGGGGGATTATTAGATATTAGCTTAGAAGTGGCACTAATTCCAGGAGAACCAAGATGTTACTCTAGTCCGTCAGTCAGAGTAGGGGCTCATGGAAGTCAAGTAATTGATGGAGTTTTAGCTCAGGTACATCTCACAGAGGGTCCAGTGGGTCTCTGGACCCATTCTGTGGTCATTTCCCCAGTTCTAGAATGCATAATTGGAATCAATATACTCAGCAACTGGTAGAATTCCCACTTTGGTTCCCTGATGTGCTGGTTTGAAAGAATGTATGTCCCCTAGAAAAGCCATGTTTTAATCAAAATCCCATTTCATAAAGGTAGAATAATCCCTATTCAATACTGTATATTTGAAACTGTAATCAGATCATCTTCCTGGAGATGTGATTTAATCAAGACTGATTGTTAAGCTTGATTAGATGACAACATGTCTCCATCCATTTGGGTGGGTCTTGATAAGTTTCTGGAGTCCCATAAAAGAGGAAACATTTCAGAGAATGAAGGAGATTCAGAGAGAGCAGAGAATGCTGCAGCACCATGAAGCAGAGAATCTACTAGCCAGTTTTTTGGAGATGAAGAAGGAAAATGCATCCCTCGGAGCGTCATGAAACAGGAAGCCAGGAAAGAAAACTAGCAGATGACACGTGCTCACCATGTGCCCTTCCAGCCAAGAGAGAAACTGTGACTGTGTTCACCATGTGCCTTCTCACTTGAGAGAGAAACCGTGAACTTCATCGGCCTTCTTGAACCAAGTTATCTTTCCCTGGATGCCTTTGATTGGACATTTCTATTGACTTGTTCTAATTGGGACATTTTCTTGGCCTTAGAACTGTAAACTAGCAACTTATTAAATTCCCCTTTTTAAAAGCCATTCCATTTCTGTATATTGCATTCCAGCAGCTAGCAAATTAGAACACCTGACTTGTGGAATGAGGGCTATTATGGTAGGAAAGGCTACGTGGAAGCTACTAGAACTGCTCCCTACCTAGCAAAATAGTAAATCAGACGCAATACCAGATTCTTGGAGTGATTGCAGAGATTAGTACCACTCTTAAGGACTTGAAGGATACAGGGGTGGTAATTCCCACCTCATCCCCATTCAACTCTTCTATTTGGCCTTTGCAGAAAACAGATGGATCTTGGAGAATGACAGTGGATTATCATAAGCTCAACCAAGTGATGACTCCAATTGCAACTGCTGTTCCAGATGTGGTATCATTGCCTGAGCAAATCAGTACATCACCTGTCCCTGGTATGCAACTATTGATCTGGCAAATGCTTTGTTTTCAATAGCTCTCAGTAAGGACCACCAGAAACAGTTTGCATTCAGCTGGCAAGGCCAGCAGTATACTTTCACTGTCCTGCCTCAGGAATATATCAACTCTCTAGTCCTATGTCACAATCTTGTCCAGAGGTAACTTGATCATTTCTCCCTTCCACAAGACATCACACTGGTCCATTATATTGATGATATCATGTTGACTGGGCCTAATGAGCAAGAAGTAGCAACTACCTAGACTTATTGGTAAGGCATTTGAGGTTCAGGGGATGGGAGATAAATCAAACAAAAATACGGGGGACTTCCACTTCAGTGAAATTTCTAGGTGTTTAGTGGTGTGAGGTATACCAAGTTATTCCTTCTAAGGTGAAGGTTAAGCTGTTGCATCTGGCCCCTCCTACAACCAAAAAAAGTAGCACAGCACATTTGGCTTCTTTGGATTTTGGAGACAACATATTACTCATTTGGGTGTGCTACTCTGGCTCATTTACAAAGTGACTAGAAAAGCTGCTAGTTTTGAGTGGGGACCTGAACAAGAGGAAGCTCTGTGACAAGTCCAGACTGTTGTACAAGCTGCTCCTCCACTTGGATCATATGATCCAGCAGATCCAATGGTGCTGGAAGCATCAGTGGCAAATAGAGATGCTGTCTGGAGCCTTTAGCAGGCCTGTATAGGAGAATCACAATGTAGACCCTTAGGATTTTTGTAGCAAAGCCTTACCTTCCACTGAAGATAACTACGCCACTTTTGAGATGCAGCTTTTAGCCTGATACTGGGCCTTAGTCAAGACTGAATGCTTAACCATGGGCCACCAAGTTACCATGAGACCTGAGTTGCCTGTCATGAGCTGGGCATTGTCTGACCCACTGTGCCGGTTTGAAATGATGTATGTGTCCTAGAAAAGCCATATTTTAATCCTAATCCCATTTTGTAAAGGCAGCCATTTCTTCTAATTCCTATTCAGCATTTTATGTTTGAAACTGTAATCAGATCATCTCTCTGGAGATGTGATTTAATTAAGAGCGGTTGTTAGGCTGGATTAGGTGACGACATGGCTCTACCCATTTGAGTGGTTCTTGATTAGTTTCTGAAGTTCTATAAAAGAGGAAACATTTTGGAGAATGAGAGTTTCAGAGAGAGCAGAGAAGAACAACATAGCCATGAGAAGCAGAGTCCACCAGCCAGTGACCTTCGGAGATGAAGAAGGAAAATGCCTCCCAGGGAGCTTCAGGAGACAGGAAGGCAGGAGAGAAAGCTAGCAGATGATGCTGTGCTCACCATGTGCCCTTCCAGATGAGAGAGAAACTATGACTGTGTTCACCATGTGCCTTTCTACTTGAGAGAGAAACCCTGAACTTCATCAGCCTTCTTGAATTAAGGTATCTTTCCCTGGATGCCTTAGATTGGACATTTCTATAGACTTGCTTTAACTGGGACGTCTTCTTGGCTTTAGAACTGTAAATTAGCAACCTGCTAAATTCCCCTTTTTAAAAGCCATACCATTTCTGGTATATTTCATTCTGGCAGCTAGCAAAAAACTAGAACACCCACCAAGCCATAAAGTTCGGCATATGCAGCAGCACTCCATCATAAAATGGAAATGGTATATAAGAGATAGGACTTGAATTTACTTGAAGGCACAATAAGTTATATGAGGAAGTGGTTCAAATACCTATGACCCCCCACTCTTGCCACATTACCTTCTCTTTCCCAGACCAGAGCTATGGTCTGTTGAGGAGCTCTTTACAGGCAGTTGACTGAGGAAGAGAAAACTCAGGCCTGGTTTATAGATGGTTCTACACGAAATGCAAGGATCATCTGGAAGTGGACAGCTGCAGCACTATAATTGCTTTCTGGGATGTCCTTAAAGGACAGTGGTGAGGAGAAATCATCACAGCAGGAGGAACTTTGAGCAGTGCACCTGGTTGTTCATTTAGCTTAGAAGGAGACTTGGCCAGAGTTGCATTTGTACACTGATTCATGGGCTGTTGTTAATGGTTAGGCTGGATGGTTAGGGACTTGGAAGGAGCATGAGTGGAAAATTGGTGACAAAAGGTCTGGGGAAGAGGTATATGGATAGACTTTTCTGAGTGAGCAAAGAGCATGAAGATGTTTGTGTCCCATGTGAATGCTAACCAGAGGGTGCAGGGGGTGACTTCAACAGAGCAAAGTTTTAGCAATTAAGTGAATAAAATGAACTGTCCTGTGGATACAAGTCATCCTCTTTCCTCAGCCACCCCGGTCATTGCCCTGTGAACTTATGAACAAAGTGGGCATGGTGGTAGCGATAGAGGTTATGCATGCACTCAGCAACAAGGAATTCTGCTTATCAAAGCCTACCTGGCTATGGCCAGTGCTGAGTGCCCAATCTATCAGCAGCAAAGACCCACACTCAGTACCCTATATGGCACCATTCCCTGAGGTGGTCAGCCTGCTACCTGGTAGCAGGTTGATTACATTGGACCTCTTCCGTCATGGAAGGGACAGTGATTTTTTCTAACTGGAATAGACATGTACTCCAGATATGGGTTTGCATTCCCTGAATGCATGCTTCTGCAAAAACTACCTTCTGTGGACTTACAGAATGTCTTATCCACCATCATGGTATCTCACACAGCATTGCTTCTGATCAAGGGCCCCACTTGACAGCAAATGAAGTGTGGGGATGGGCACATGCTCATGGAATTTTCTGACCTTATCATGTTCCCCATCATCCAGAGGCATGGATTGATAGAATGGTGTAATAACCTTTTGAAGACCCAATTATGGTGCCAACTGGGTGGTAATACCTTGCAGGGCTGGGGCACAGGAGGCTGTGTATGTTTTATATCAACATTCACTGTATGGTGCTATTTCTCCCATAGCCAGGTCCAGGAATCAAGGGGTGGAAATGGGAGTGGCACCACTCACTATCACCCTTAGTGATCCACTAGGAAAATTTTTGCTTCCTGTTCCTGAAACTTTAAGCTCTGCTTAAGTCTAAGACCTACTTGGCGTTCTAGTTTGCTAGATGCCAGAATGCCATATTCCTGAAATGGAACAGTTTTTAAAAGAGGGAATTTATTAAGTTGCAAGTTTGTAGTTCTAAAGCTGTGAAAATGTCCCAATTAAAGCAAGTCTATAAAATGCCCAGATTGAGGCCCCAACAAGAGGTTACCTTCACTCAGGTTTCTCTCTCAACTGTAAAAGCACATTGCGAACATGGTGATGTCTGCTAGCTTTGTCTTCAGGCATCTTCTTTCATGAAGCTCCCCAGTGCCATATTCCTTCTTCATCTCCAATAGTCTCTTGCTGTGTGGGGTCCCATGGTTCTCATAGCTCTCTCTCTCTTTTTAAAATGTTTCCTCTTTTAAAGGATTCCAGTAAACTAATCAAGACCCACCTTGAAAGGGTGGAGCCACATCTCCCTCTAATCGAAGGTAAATCCCCACAATTGAATGAGTCACAGCTCTGTAGAGATAATCAGAAAGCTCCCATCTAGCAATATTGAATGAAGATTAAAGGATATGGCTTTTCTAGGGTACATAATCCTTTTAAACTAACACACTTGGCTTCTAAGCAATCCTCAAACATCCATAAAACCACTAGGAAGATAGTGAACTACACAAATAAAATTAACAGAGTAATGACAATAGAAACATATTAAAGCTATTTAGTTTTTAAAAAATCTTTAAAACTATTTTCTACCACACTGTGTAAACGTCTCTCAAATTTAATATCTTCAATAATTTTTTTCAAAAAAAGATAAAGAGGCATATTTCATCTCACCCAAATAGTCATTCAATTTATGAGTGCTATCACTGTGCCTACCTCCACTTTGTTTCCCTTCATCCATCTAAGAGTTGGCAGTTAGGGACATAGTTCCTGTCACCAGTAGTTTACAGCCCAGAGTATTCACTGAGAACCCCTGGTTAGGGAAATAAAATAATTTTATATCCTCTCAGCAACTGTGATGTGTGAGTTCACCAGAAGTTAATGTTTTTCTTTCTCTGCATTGGTGATGGAAGTTTGTTTTTCAGTGTATAACTGCAGGAGTGTGTATATCTGTGTATGTGTTTCCTTCTGTCTTTGTCCATATGTCATTTGAATATCAGGAAATACCAAGTGGAGAAAGGAGTGGGAGTTGGCTATGATTGGCCCCTTGCTCTGAAAGCAAGATAATAATGCAAAACACTCTGTACTTTTGACCCTTGGTAAACACGTTATTGTCTCAGGATAGGAATAAAAGTCAGCAACTTCCAAGGGCCTTCTTTGGTGATTCCGGGGCTTCAGTGAAGGTGAGTTGGAATGTTTCTGAACAAGAGAAGAGGGACATGCAGACGACATTCCCAAAAAGATGGAAGAAAGGGTAAGTGCAAGCTGTCCCTCCTAGGGTTGCAAAAATAAAAGGAATCATTCAGTAAGTAGAGAGCTCATTTCCACTGTTTCCGCTGTGTCTGTTCTCTGAGCAGAGAAGAGCATCCAACCCAAACTGGAGCAAAAACCCTAGACCACAAGTATGCAGGTTTCAGATGGCTCTATTTTTAACTGCTGTTCCCCAAAACCATTGGTTGTCATGTTTTAGACATAATAGGAAGAGAGATCTTGCCTTGTAGTTTTTATTATTTCAGGGATAAAGCAGAAAGCAATCAGTAAAGAAGTAAATTTAACCCATTCAGCAAAGAAGAGAGCAGCATAGTTCTCATAAGTTCACAAACTCAATCATCAATGACTGCCCTGTAAACACGGGGATCCCAGTCACCTCCAAACCATGCATGAACATGTAGGAAGGACTGCTTACTCACTTCATCTGTTAATAAGCACAAAACAATGTTTCTCCTAATTCATATCAGAGGCTTTTCTGTTTGCTCCTCTCCTCACTTGGTTAGGCAATATTAAAATATTTTAGGCATGCTGCTTGTACACTTAGAGCTTATTATCATGAGAATATCTCTTTCACTAGATTTAAGCTTTATATTTTTTCTTACCAAGAAGCACTTACTAAATGACAGTTGAGTGAATGAATGATTATATGAACACCCATGTGGCTTCAGAGGCAAATTTCTAGCCAATGCTTAGAATTTATATGGAGACAAATTTCAGCTCACTCTAAGGAAGAAAGAGCAATTAGAAATTCCTCCAAACAAAACACGCAGCAGTAAAGTATAATATATTCCTTATTACTGGAAATATTCAAGGAAATTTAGAATAACTGCTATTCAGTGATATTGAAGAAAAGATTATAAAATGATACAATTTTGTGCAAATCCAAGATTTTAAGTTCAGGGAATGTGGAAATGCCATAAAATAACTGAACAACTAAAAAGCTTCTAAGAATCACTTCCAGCTTCACGGAAATTGGATTTTGAATTTGCACTTGAAGCATACGTAGGATTTTAAATGAGGCAAATGCTAAAAGAACACATTCCAGGCTAGATCAACTTTATCAAGGACAAAGATAAAGAAAATAATAATAAACAAAAAGGGCTTGGGAGTTAAAAGTTTTTAAATGTGACTGAAAGAGACCAGTTTTGGGGGGAAGTATTGGGAGATAAGATGTAACGTTAGCTTAAGACAATTGCTAGTGGAAGGAGACTGCACCCAGCCAGAAATTCATCATCTTTACCTAAACTATTTAGGAATACTTTGAAACTGTTTTTTAGAAGGAGCCATTAAACTAAATTTAAACTGTTACATAACATCAAAAATTTATGTTTTTTACAAGTACTTTTCTAAATGTATGGAAAAACTGTGTTTCCATAATAATTGATTCGTTGGTCAGATATATTTCTTTCCCCCCCAAGCAATTCTACCACCAACAAATAGCAAAGATTTCAGGTAAGGAAAAATCTAAACACTTTCCAACATATGCACTTTCCAGCATAACTTTTTTTTATGGCGTGTGCAGGAAAGAAACCAATAGCTTCTCTGTATTCATAACCTCACAAAGGATAAAAATTTTAATCAAATGATAAAGATCAAATTAATAAAAACATAGCCATATTCTGCTTTGCTTTATACTTTGTTCTGTACCTTATCTGGTTGCAGGACTCTTGAATGACTGCATTGAAAATATATTCTTAAATTCACATGAGATTTTACTCATCCCAGAACCTACAGGACTAGTTTAAGATAAGTTCCCATCTACTTCCCTGCTCTCCAGGATATTAATTTGCCATAAGGATAAACCAGGCAGAAGGTCCTTAGACATTAGAACTAATTTCCAATTCATCCCCCAGTGTCTTTCTTTTATCATCACAAACGTGTTTGGTGTCTAATTTGGTTTACTTACTGAAAAGCATGGTTTGCAATACATAAAACAGAATGTTTCTTCAGGCATCGATGTGCTAAACTTTTAGGGATCCTGTAGCTCCACTTCTCTATTAGGAGGGGCAAGTTTTGAGAATTAAGCAAGCTCATAAAAAGTAGACTTCAACACTATTGTAGAACTAAAATGGTTCTTCTGTCTTTCGGTAATTGAGTTATATTGCCATATCATTTAAAAAGAGAAAGGCATGCTTCAAAAAAAAAAAAAACTGAGAATAGTGAAGACGAGAAAGCTATTTTATTGAATAAAAGATTTCTTCATAATATTATTCAGTGGTAGATGAAGTAATAGATGTGAAAACTTCCAGTCAAAATTTTCACCTTTTATTTTCGTTAAATATCTATCAAGGTTGAACCATCCTGGAAAAACTGGTGGATTTAAATTAACCACACACACACACATACACCATTGTTTCTGTCAAGGAAAGATTTTCTTAATGCAGAATGTTGAGTCATGTGATAGACTTTCATTTGGAGTCTGGAATGGGGGGAAGTTAGTTATTAATTGTTCAATAGGTAAAAATGGTTTTCAGTCTGTGACGTCAATTTGGCCCAGTGATGGTGCCCAGTTGTCTAGTCGAGCAAGCACTGGCTTGACTGTTGCTGTGAGGACATTTCATGGGCTTAGGTCATCAGTAGGTTGATTGCATCTATGGCTGATTATAGATACAATCAAGTAAGGAGAGTGTCTTCTACAATGAGAGATGTTTGATCCGATCAGTTGAAGGCTTTTAAAGGAGAAGTGATAACTGCAGCAGTCAGAAGAGAGAACTTTTGTCTCTCCTTCAGCCAGCTAGCCTCTCCTGAAGAATTCATTGAAAACCTTCATCAGAATTGCGAGTTCTGACCTGCAGAATTTGGACTTGTATATTCCCACAGTTGCATGAGATACTTTTACAAAATCTCATACTATGTACAGATATCTCCTGCTGGTTCTGTATCCCTAGAGATCCCTAATACACAATATTTTTGTTTCTTGCCTCTTTTAATAACTAAACTCCTTTAAAATTTTTTCTAAATTCATTATCTCCACTCCCTAACTTTTTTCTTTCTTCAACAGACTCCAATCAGATTTTCATCCCCACTATTCCACTGGAGCCACTCTTGTCAAGGTCATGAATGGTCTTCACAGCAACAAATCAAATGATAAAAAACCATTCCTTACCTTTTTAATCTCTCAGAAGAATTTGACTTTATGGCTACTATCCCCTTCTTTGCTTGAATTTTGGTGCTCCACATGCTTCTGGATTTCTTCTTTTCTCATCAGCCACTCTTTCTCATTCTCTTTTTCCAGGTCATCCTCCTCTTGCTGATCTGTGATGAGAATTCAATCCTTGAACTTCTTCTCTATTTACATTCACCAAGTAATCTCATCCAGGAATACGACTTCAAAGACCATCTACACACTGATGACTCCCAAATTTTTATCTTCATCATAGCTCTCTCCATTGAGACATTGAATGCCTCATTGGCATCTAAAATTTAACATATCCAAAACACAATGGCAGGATTCCTTCCCTGAGGCTCTTCCAGCACTCTTCCTCATCTCATAAAATGGCAATATAATTCACCTGTTTACTGGAGCCAAAAACTTGGGAGTCTTCCTTAACCTCCTCTTTCTTCCACTGCCCCACCTCCATCCCCAGCCACCACTGCCAAACAAATCAGCTACACAGCATTTTCTTTCTGTCATTAAAAGTCTGACTTCAACTTTCAACTCAAATAAGGATATTACATGAGAATTCCCTGTGACAACTAACTCATTTCTGAATTTTAATTCTAAGATAGATAGACAAGGAAAGGATCCTTGTTTTGAGATTATTGCCTCATTGAAATATATCCCTGTATTTCAATATTTCTCAATTGGCTGTTTTTTTTAAATATTTTTATTGACAAATGTTCACATACATACAGTCCATACTGTATTCATACAATCAATGGTTCATAATATCAACACAGAGTTGTTCATTCATCACCATGATCATTTTTAGAACATTTGCATCACTCCAGAAAAAGAAATAAAAAGAACAAAGAGAAGACTCATGCATTCCATACCTCTTACTCCTCCCTCTCATTGACCACCAGTATTTTAATCTTGATTAGCTCTTAAGGACTGCCCCTACGAAACCAGTAGCTAATTAATATTCCTTTTGTTTGGCTTGCTGAGATTTTAGTAGCCTGGAGCAATGCACCATAGTAAATGGTTGAGTTGGACACTTCTTATTTTTTTGAGGGAAAGGTAATTATGGAAAAGAAGCAGCATGGCATGTAGTCTTCGAGCATGTCACAGAAATTTTAGGAAAGAACATATATAAAAGTTGAACGTCAAAAAAATGGATTCCTTTAAAATTGTCTATGCCTACATAATTCTTAGAAAGTCTCTACGTACCTACACAAATACAGGAACCCCAGTTTAAAGACTGAGGTGTAAATAGGTCACTTCTATAATCACATCTGTCATAAGCAATGTGATATCTAAAAGGAATATAAGTTATTCCAACATATTACTGAAAAGCCTCCCCCACCACCACTGATTTGAGATGGTGTCTTTATCATATGCTAAATGTCCATATACAACCGGGTCAAATTTTTTATTTGCTATTCCATTAATTGACCTATCTGCCTATTCTTAGTTTGCTTAACTAATTCTTACTTAAGCATTTTCTTTTTTCTCTCTTTCTTTTTATTCTTTTACAATAGAAAATTTGTACTTTTCTTACAGCAAACTTATTTGTTTTTACATATGATGCTTTTTTCAAATTATTGCTTGTATTATAACACAACTCTTTTATACTGGGTTTTTGCTTGACTCTTTGGGGTTTTCTAATACACAATCGCATTTTACCTCTGGTTCCAATTCTTATGCTTCATATGGTCTGACTACATCATAATATTAAACAGAAGTGTAAGTAATGCACGTTTTTGCTTTTCTCCTCACTTTAATGGGAAAGTTTCTAGTGTTTCCCCATAAGTAGATGCTGGTTTTTGAGTTGTGATTTACGTATTTTTTTATGTGAAGGAATTAGTTATTAATTCCTATTTTCAACATGAATGTGTGTTGTATTTTGTCAAATGCCTTTTTTGTATCAGTGGAGACAATTATGTAAGTTTCCTTCTTAGCGCTCATGACAGTTATTGAACTAATGTGTCTTAACTGCGAATACTCTCCTCCTATACTTTGCTTCTATAGGAATACATGTTGTTGCCTGTCATACACTGCCCTCTAAAGTCAGTTAGCGTTATCCATGTGTCATCCTGTCTTTCCAACTGCACAATCAGCATTCTGTGGAGATATTCTATTTCATACATTTTTTAAAAAAGCATCCCCACATTCAATAAATCCCATAGGATTTATTATTGGCCTTCCACAGCCACTGTCTATTGTTGCTCGGGAGAATCATTGATCATCTTTAACAAGGTCATTCCTGCTGGTGCTCACCTGGAATGATGACATCACCACACCTGAGACAGAAGAAAATTCCAAGGGAAACTCTCAAGTAAGTGCTATTCTTCTAAGCAACTGGGACATCCTTCTCATCTTCCCCGAATAAAACTCCCTTCTTTGGGAACATTCCTGCTAAGAATACTCATCAATAGAGAGAAAAATCATGAAGGGACAACTAGAAGTTTTGCCAGAGTTCTTGTGGGTCCAGACACAGTGGGATTTGGAGAGGCTCTGTCTGGGAAAAATAGCAATCACAAGGTTCCTAGGGAGGTGTACCGATTTACAAATAACCAGATCCTCCACTGATGACCCTCCAGCTGCCATTTTCTTCTCAAGCTGTAATGAGAGAACAATGGAATGCAATACGCAGTCCTCCTCGGACCTCCCATCTTCAGGAGGATACTAACTCCAATCTGACTTATAATTCCACTGCTGTTTTTTTTTTTTGCAATGCTCCAGGGGAAATGCTGGCAGGGACAGAGTCTCCATTTCACTTAAGTTCCTGCATGAAGAAGAGTGGAAGGTTAACATCCATGGTTAACCGCAAAGAAAATCTCAGCTCTCCTTAAGCCACTTACCTCACTCCCACAGTAAGAAATGAAGGGAAGGGGGAGAGTGCACTAGACTTGCCAGAGCCAGGGATCCCTCCGGGGAATGTAGCTGCGGAAATGTGCTAGAACAGTAGACTTCTGTAGTCAGCAAGGTAGGCACTGAGTACAAAGAATAGAAGAGCTCTTTCTTCTTTAGTCTCTCCTCCTCTTGAATTCCTAATCCTTGTTAAAATATATCAGAGACCATAAAACAGGTCTCAGATAACCAATGTGCAAAACATGAAAAATTAGTGGAGTCTGCATGGGTTCCCAAATCTAAATATAAGAAGTACTTAGAATTTTGCAAAAGCATTAGTATTCTCAGTGTCAGTCAGATACCAGATTGCTCTCCTGTACCTGAAAACATTAAGACAAGGGATATCATATTTTCCTGAATTTTTTTTAGAAAGCTAATTTGGGCAATCTCTTACTGTTTTTACTAATTCAAAGCTGTCCAGATCAAGAGTTATAATAAAGCCAATGGAGACATTAACCAATTGGTGAAAAGAACCAGGTATTTTCTCAACCTTTTTTTCGTACCTCTCAGAACCTAGTACAAAGTATACAGAGTAAGAAACTTCAAAGATTTCCATTAAAGATAAGACAACAAGAATGAGGAGAGGAGTTCTAGTTTTTAAAGATATTCATATATCACTGGAGAATGTTTTAGCGCTACGTTTGTATTATTTCTTATTGTTTACCTTTTGCCTCCCTGTATGTTCTTTCTTCCTTTAGTATAACATAATGAATTACTTTGTATTAAGGGGAAAATGAATTTTTAAAATAAAAGTATGCAGACCTCATGGAAGCAGTGCTTCTATTGACAGAAATGACTGGCTGGAGACTGGTGGGGGAGGGGTAGATTTGGTGACGTGTTTTATGTGACAGAGATTTCAATTGGTTGGGAAAACAGAACGATGCTCCTGTGTCTGCAGCTAATCTGTAGGAGCATGGGTGGGGGTGGGAGAGGGGATAGATGAGGAGAGGAGGTAAGGAGCAAGTGAGAGAAAGCACGGACATCTCTGACAATGAAATCTAGACGATCCCAAAGGACAACTGAGCTATATTCTAAAAAATGTGAAACCAATAAAGAAAATTCCAAAAAAAAACACGTTTCTTATATATGCAAATCTTTTCATTCCTTCTGAATAGGGTCCTCCAGACAATCACAGGTGGAACAGAGTCCTCCCTCCCCGAAAGTCACGGGAGGCAAAAGCTTCACACTGAACTGTAGTTACGAGGACGGCACCTGGGATTTCTTCTGATGATTTAGACAGGATCCTGGAGACAGCCTCATCTCCCTGACACAAATGTGACCAACTGTGAGAGATACGATTAGCAGAAGATGCACAGCCATACTTCATAAAGGAGGCCAGCACTGCTCCCTGCACATGAGAAGTCCCCGCTCCATGACTTGGTCAGGTTCTTGTGGGCAGCAAGTTCACAGTGCCTCTCCAGCACCGGTACCCCATGCCTGGTCAGGCATGCCTCCGTTTCAGGGGTTCTAGGGGCACCTACTTTAGCTTCGCTGTGAGCAAAGGGTAATGTGAATGGTTTTTAATAGCATAATGTCAAGAGTTTCATTTGAAAACCACTGCAGAGGGATAACGTTTTGAAATGTTATCCAGCGCATTTTCTTTTTCAGCATGAAAACTGTTAAAATGAGTCCAAAAATTTGAGGCTTAAGATCAGAAAAGAGGGAACACCGAAGAACAAAGATATGAGAGTTAAGTTCTTGCTTCTGCGCTCCTTTGTAGACTTCTACAAATCTATAGTAAGTGCAAAACCTTGAAAGCTGTGATCATCAAATTCAGTAGTAAGAGAAAATATTTTTATCATTCAAAAAAAAGATTGCCTTAAAAGATCAAGTACCAAAACCTAAGAGAAAAAGAAGGAGAAATTTTATATAGAGAGTGAAGTAAAAAGAGACCTTAATATGATGGAAAATCTGCTTCCCAATTCATAGGTAATAAAAATTCAGCCAGCTAGATGGAAAAAAAAGCCAAGAATGTGTGACCAAAGGTGATAAACAGTGGGGCTTTGAAAAGTGTCTGGCATCCTACACTTTTCCTGAACAAGGTGAAGTGAGAAGTGACTTTCAGTGACATTTAGAGATGACCTTGCACTGAGGCAGCAGTAAGGGTAGGCCCAGATTCGATCATCGTATCTTATGTCAATACCCATCAGAGAGTACCCATTAGAGAGGAGGTGCCGCTGAGCAACCGTGTGGACAAGGTGACCCACCCAGAGGACATCCAGAGGATGTCAGCCGGCCTGGGTCCTTGTCCACTTCTGGGATTAAACCATCAATCTGGAAACAGATTAGGCATGGTAACAAAACAGAGCCTGATTTAGCTACTGCTGCTGAATATCCTACTTATCAGAGTAGAAGCAACCCTCAGATTTCAATATGGAATCACCCCTCAAGCAGTCCAACCAGCCATTTACATAGAAGTACTGAGTTGGCTCCTTCTACTCTGGAGGTGGCAGCAACTTTTTTTCTTCTGGGCGTTAATGCATTTGTGGGATATGGGTTTGCCTTCCTTTCCAGTGATGCCACACGTAGCAACACAAGCTGAGGGTTCATAGTCTCTGACTGGTCATCGTGTAGTCATGGGATTTCAAATTGCCCTGGACTAAAAGATATTATTTCAAGGGGGTGTGGCAATGGGCATGTGGCCATTAGCTACAGTGCACTGATCCTCATATATGTATATAACATTAGCCATAGCTAAAGCCTCAGCTAGAGCACTAGTTTAGGGATGACACTTTATGAGATTGAAGAGCTGCCCCTTAAGATGGTTTTGTGTCCCTGTTAGCTGCATGCATGGATCTGGGAACCAAGGGGTAGAAATAGGACTTCCTTGCATCAACTCTCGCTTCTGTGCTTCCGGTTCCCCCAAGTGTGGGCTCTGATGGACTAGAGGTCATGTTTCCCTTTGGGAAATGGAGAAAGAAGGATGTTCCAACCAGGGACACAGGTTTTCATCAACCAAAGGTACTACTGCCACCTGGAAATTTGGGACTCCTCAAACCAATAGAGAAGAAAGCAAAGAAAGGTGTTATTATACTGGCAGGAACAATTGACTACAAAAATCCTAAATAGCTGGAAAAAATATTTCTAAAACTCAGGGGTTTCAGTGAGATGCCTTTTGGTCATTCCTATAAACAAACAAATCATTGTAGCAGCTATTGCCTGACAAGGACAGAATAGCCAGGGACTAGGTCTCTAGTGGATAAAAGTCTCTATCACCTCCCTGGGGAAAAAAAAACCCTAGATCAATAGAACCCTTGGCCAAAGGTGAGAAGAATCAAGAATGGGTGGTATAGGACGTAGATGGAGGGAGATAATCTGAATTATTGTCTTGGGATCAACTGCAGCAACTGTGACTTGTCTCACTAACCCTCCTGCTGTCTTACTTTTTTTACAAACAAGTAATATGTGTGGACTTTGCAAAGAACACAGTGGATTTGAGTGGGACACGGGACAAACTGCACAGATGCTGTCAGTGCCCCACCCATCCCCTCAGCACTCATCCCTGCACACTGAGCATCGCCTACTGAAAAACTTAGCAGATCTGAGGACTATTTTCTGGCCAGGGGAGCACATACGGCCCACGGGCAGGGCCAGCCAAAAGTGCCAGGGAGGGACTGCTCCAGAAGCAACCCTCAACCAGTGCTGAGCAGCAGCGTTTGGATAATTACTCCAGCAACTTCATGCCTCACAGGGGATAACTCCAAAGGACAGAACTCTGTGTTCTATCTGAACTAGGCTTCAGCTACCCACAGGAGCAACTGGCTAAATAACACATCTTGGCTGCCTCCCCTTCCCAAATTCATTTCCCTACTTACCTACCAATATTTCCTAGAATCATCTGACTAATAAGCTACTTACACACAAGGCCCTGGGTTAGGGTTGACTTTTGGGGATCTGAAACCAAAACACATTCCTTCAAATCAAAGGACAAGAATGGAGAGGGCCTAGAAGAAATTCCGATGCCTCTGCTTCCATTCCTATCAAGCTGGACTCTGGATGCAAGGGAAGATTAGTGGCCTCACTAAGTGCTAATTCCAGCTTTCATGGCAAACTGCACATCTCTCAGGGGGAGACTGGGCCATCTACCTCTACGTTACAGAGAACTCGGGCTCCCCAAACAGTAGCCAGAATGTAACAGGGCCACTATCCATGCTCCTAGCTCCAGGGACTCCAGCTCTGTGGTGACACAGTATCCCTGTCACTCCCTCTGCAAACCCAAAATTCTAATGGATCATAGCAAGGGTTCTAAAAAGCTCTTTGTTCACGATATTTTCTCAGACGAAATGAGTGATGGGAACAACCTGCAACATGAGTTTTTGTAGGTGATTCATTGCTAGTGAGAACTTCTGCCATAATTATTTCAGAGCCCACTGATACAACAAACACGTGTCATAAAAAAAATCTCTCCATCGAAAATATAAGCACAAACACTAAATGCCCTGCTTCTGCTTACCTCTGAATTTGATCGATACTCTCTTCAGTCTAAAAAAAGAAAATTTAAAAATATTTAAAATCGAAACCATTAATGTGGCATATGAATTCTCACCACTCATACTGATTTGCTCACATTTTACCATATTTGCTTCATCATCTTTATAAAAATGAAAAAACAATTACAGACAAAACTTGTCATTCTTGCAGATGAACCCTGACACGTCTGCCGACCATTGGAGGTCTCATTCTCATCTCCAGGATTAGTTTTATCAAAGATAAATTTGCCAGCTTTGTTTCCTCTTGAATTTAGTCCTGGAATAAAAAGAAGTCAGAAAACACTTTTCATTTTCATTTGATAGTATAACTATAGACCTATTTTCTGAAAGCCCAAAAGATATTGGAAAAGCTTTTCTCAAGGAGACATAATCACCCACCCACCTGTCACACCATTTCCTGCTCTGCAGAGGGGTGTCACTGAGCAGAGCTGAGAAGCCAGATTGGAGCAGGAGGCTTTTTACACTGCAGAAGAGCGGCCAGCATGACACCTGTCAGCCTGCTGTGGGTTGTCACGGCCGCCACCTGCCTTGGTAAGGGTGTCACAGGTCTTCATCTATGATGGTGTCTAATAGGACTGTGAAGCAGGAGAGAACATTAAGGAACTCCCTTGGCTCATAGGGCCCAGCCACTGGGGAGCAGAAAGCTATGGTCTGTCTGGGGTTTGGAGGAAGAGAAAGAAAGGCGGGTGGGGATGGAAACCAGCCTGTGAGTCTGTCTGCTTTGCTCTCGGCATTGACACCTCACATCGTGCTTTCTCTCTCCTCTTTCCCACAGGATCCAGCGTGGCCCGGACAGTCACTCAGCCTCAACCACAAATGTCTGTACAGGAGGCAGAGACAGCGACCCTGAACTGCACATATGACACGAGTGACACTAATTATTATTTGTTCTGGTACAAGCAACTTCCCAATGGGAAGATGATTTTCATTATTCGCCAGGATGCTTATAAACAAGAGAATGCAAGTGAGAATCGCTTTTCTGTGAACTTCCAGAAAGCAGCCAAAGCCATCAGTCTCAAGATCTCAGACGCACAGCTGGGGGATGCTGCAGTGTATTTCTGTGCTCTCGTGGAGCCCACACCGAGCCAAGCAGCAGGGAGAGGCTTACAGAAACCTCAGACTTCAGCAACTGTGCAAAGGTCGGGGGTGAGAAGTTGGGGGGCTGGGGTAACTGCAACTTAGAGAGGACATCATTGACTTTTCTGGAGAAAAGCAAAAAATATTATCCTCTCTGACTATCAGAAACACCGAGGGGATGTCTAAGCACTGTAAAATCTTAAAATAATAGTAAAATTAATGATAATGTGTAGTGCTTCCAGTTTTACAAAGTGCCTCACACGTATGATCTCATTTAACGCTCATAATCTGGAATTGTCTGTGTGACAAGTCAGACTTCCTAAGCATTTCCTCTGTCCAGTGCATCTCTCCAGCTTGCCTGGAAGCTGTTGCCTCCAGGAATCTTAACCTTTTCCATTTTTAAACTGGAGTTTGTTTTTTTAATTGCCTATCCATATTCAAAACTGAATTCATTAAATGTTCCAAAAACTTGCTTATCCTCCTTTTGCCCCCCAATTGTTACCCTAATGAAAGCAATTCTTTCCCTGGCCCAACCCAAGAATTCAGGCAACCAGTTAAAGAACTGAAACAAGTCTCTCCATCTAGGGGATGTGTTCATTCTCTGCCTTCCCACCTGGGTTTTGTGTTTGTTTGGTTGGTTGGTTTCGCCCGCTTGTTTATTTCTAATTTAAAAAGCTAATTCAGGTTCAGCACAAAAACCTAGATATTCAAGCCAAGTAAGCATAAAAGATAATTGCAAACATCTCCCATCTTCCCAAACCCCAAATAAAACCACTGTTAACATCTTACAGTCGGTCTTTTTGTTACACTATGTATATATACTTATAAAGATGCTATTATGTTTGCACATGCTGTTTTGTAGAGTGATTTCTTTCACTTAGTAGCCTATCATTAATATTTTTCCAGTGAATTCCTATACTTACTGCAGCTTAATTCTGCTGTAATCCTCTTATTGGCTACAAAGTATTCCCAGGTAAGTTGTTGAACATATTTTGCTAATATATATAAAGCTGTGGTGGGCATGCTTTTATAAACATTTGTGCACATCTTGGAATAATTCTTTAAATTAATTCCAGAAGGCAAATTGCTAAGTTGATGGGTACTCATATTTTTAAGGCTTCAATGCACACTGCCAGGTTTCCTCCATATCAGTCAGAGTACCAGTGGGAAAAAAGAAACAACAGTTTCAAATCAGGTAATCTAAGAAGAAATTAATTAGGAGATTATGCATTATGGTGTAGTCAAGTAGTAGGAAAATAAAAAATGAATACTACAACACCTCAGAGGTTGTAAACACTTTCTTCTCTAGGGATGAAGGGAAAGCAGTGTTTACTGAAAACAAGACAGAGAAGGCAGTATGGAGAAACTGTGGCCCTGGGTAAAGGAATGCAGCCAGCATGCAGTGACTCTGCAGAGAAGAACCCAGGGGAATAAATACTATAACTTCACTCTCCTCCCTGCCTTCAGCCTCCTGTTGCTTTCATCACTTTGGACCAAAGCTGCTAGATATAGCGTATGAGCTGACACTGCTATCAAGGGATGTGAAAAAACACCTAGGCCTCCTTACAGAGAGGGGACTTATGGAGGTCAGGAATAAGTGGTATCCTGGCCCAAGTCCATCTCAGAGTGAGCCCACCCTGTCATTTCCGTAGTCCCTGAGAGAATTATTCAGATGAATAAACTAAGTAGCTGATAAAGCCCTTTGATTGGTTCCGTGACCTGAGAAGTGAGATCCACGTGGACGGAAGGATTAAGTGGAAGCCCCTGACAAACAAGTAGTGAATTAGAAGTGATACAAGGTCCTTGATCGAGTTGCATGGATTAGAGACACCCTCAAAGACATTCATTTCCAAATATTTTCCCCCATTCTGTAGATTGTCTTTTTAAATTTAATGGTGAAGTCCATTGACTTTCATGCACAAAAAACTTTAATATCCAGGATATATAAAGAAATCCTACAACTTTACTGCAAAAAGACAAATAACCCAATTTAAAAATAAGCAGAAGACTTAACTAGCCATTTCTCCAAAGATGATATACAAATGGCCAAAAAGCATATGAAAAGGTGCCCAACAGCACAAACTACCAGGGAATTGCAAGTCAAAACCACAAAGAGAGATCATTTCACACCCAATAGAATGGCAAGTATTTTTAAAAATGAATAAGAAGTGTTGGAGAGGATGTGTAGAAATAGGAACATTCCTTCAGTTGTTGGAGAGAATGTAAAATGGTGTAGCCACTGTGGAAGACAGTCTGAAAGTTCCTCAGAAAGTTAAGTATAGAATTACCACATGGCCTGGCAATCCACTTCTAAGTATATACCCAAAAGAATTGAAAGCAGGGACTTGAACAGATATTTGTTGACTAATCTTCATAGCGGCGTTATCCACAATTGTCAAAAGATGGAAGCAAACCCAGGTGTCCATCAACTGATGAATGGATAAACAAAATGTAGTATACACACACAAAGGAATATTGCTCAGTCATAAAAAAAGAATAAAGTTCTGATACATGCAACAACATGGATGAACCTTGAAGACATCATGTTGAATGAAATAAGCCAGACAGAAAAAGACAGTGTATGATCTCACTGATATGAAATAATTAGAATAAGCAAACTCACAGAGTCAGAATCTAGACTACAGGTTACCAGAGGATGGGGTGGGGATAGGAAATGCACAGATTTTCTATTTGGAATGATGGAAATGTTTTGGTCATGGATGGTGGTGATGATAGCACAACACTGTGAATGTTATTAACAGCCCTGAAATAGAATTTGAATGTGGTTAAAAGGGGAAATGTTAGGTTGTGTATATAACAATAGAATGAAAATTTTTTTAAAAAACCAAATCTATAGAACTGTGCGACACCAACAGTGAACTCTAAATTAAACCACAGAGTATAGCTACCAGTACAATTATTAAAATGTGCTTTCATCAGTTGCAACAAAGGTACCATCCCAATGCAAGGTGTTAATAAGAAGGTGGTATATGAGAATCCTGAATTTTATGTATGATTGTTCTATAAATCCCCAACTTCTCTAATTAAAAAAAAAACGCAATATAAGAAAACTTTAACCTATGGAGTCTAAACTCTTTTAGCTATTACCCATAGCTGCCCTCCTCCTCTGAATCTATCTCTCTACTATTTAAACCTCTTTCCTACTTCTTCACAAAGCATGACTCCCTTCCAATCAGTTTATTCTCTTTACTGACCCAGAAGCACTTCATGCTTATTTCCAGCTCTGGCATTTTTTTCTGTTTGTTTCACTTATCCAAATTTCCCTTCTGTTTTGGTTTGGCAAAGCTGCCAGAACGCAATATACCAGAAATGGGTTGGCTTTTACAATGGGGATTTATTAACTTACAGTTTACAATTCTTAGGCTGTGAAAATGTCCAACTCATGGCATCCACAGGATGACACCCAGATTCTGAAAATAGGCTGCTGGCATCTGGGACACCTCTGTCACACAGGAAAGCACATGGCCAGTATCTGCTGGTTCTTCTCTCCTGGGTTTCATTGCTTTCAGCTTCTGGCTTCAGTGGCTTCCTCTCTGTTTTCCGTGGGTCCTCTCTTAACTTCTCCAGGGCTTTTCTCTAAACTTCTCTCGTTTTTTCTATCTTTTATCCTCTTAAAAAGGACTTCAGTAAGAAGATTAAGCCCACCTTGAATGAGGTGGGTGACATCTCAATTGAAATAACCTAATCAAAAGGTCCCACCTATATTAGGTTGACACCCATGGGACTGGATTAAAAGAACACGATCCTTCTGTGGTTCACACATCCTCCAAACTATCAAACCTTCTATGTATATTTCCAGCTGTTCAAATCATATCAATACTATAATAATGCACACCTTAGAGCTCTGTCTCTTCCAGGGACTCTTCTCTAATATTTACAGAACCTTGAATTCGTTTTCCTCTAATTTCATACAGAACTGGATCTGAGCCAAACAATTTGACACTTAGTGACATTCTGTATTGAGGCATCTCCTCTTGTTTCCTCCCTCAAATATTCTACAGCCTCCCTGAGGACAGAGTTTTGCCTTGCACAGTTCAGCTTTCCCCACTGCTCTTAGCACAGTGTCAGGCACTTAAGTGCTCTATAAAACCCTAGGGTGATGCTTAAAACTTATTTTATAATCACTCTATATTCTTGAAGGAAAAGAATCATTATGTTCTAACATAGTCATGGAGGTCTTATTCAGGAGATAAAATATGCTCAAAGCTAGAATTTAAGCAAGCCCTAATAAAGGGAAGGGTAAAGTATACTTTAAATATCAAGGTCTCTTGATTGAGTGTAAATGCAAATCTGAAACACATTTCAAAGGTTTACGTTCAGAACAGATTTTTTGTTCTAACCCCACTTTTTTTAATTAAACCAATTTTGTTCTACCTAAAGGAATAGGAATTGTCTCAGCAATTATCTCTATGACCTGAAGAGGGCACTGCTGGCTTCCATTAACAATTATTTGCAGAAGCCTTTCCGGAGTCTGCTAAGATCCTAACACATATAAAAGAACTAGGAAAAAAAAATTCCTTTATCTAAAAAGTCTAGATCAGACTTCCAAATTTCAGAACCGAATCCTCAGAGTCTAGGAGGGTCAGAGCATGGAGGAACTTCTAGGAACCACATTCATAATCGGATGGCTTCAGCAGCGATGAAAGCTGAAAGAATTTGTGTCATCATGAACCCCACGGTACCACGAGGCTCTGAGGAGCCTATGGTATATTTTAAGACTATGGTATATGGTACCTATAGTATATTTTAAGACTATGCTTAAAATTTTACTGAAGGGGCTCAAAGGAGAAATGAATGTTTTAACCCACTCTTTAGCATTAACGTTTTAGGAAGGATTAGCTACCAAAAGAAGAAAGGGGAAAGTCCTTCCTAACAGAACATCCAAGAAAAAAAGAATCTTATTATCTACCACTATTATTGGAACAATGTTTCAGATCCAGGGATCTAGGACATACCCAGTGCCTTTGTTTCTGCTCTTGTTAAATCGGGTTTGGAGGCACAAGGGAAGACGAGCAATCTCCTTCAGGGCTACCCCAGCTCAGCCAGCCCCTGCACATCAAGATAGCACAACCAAGGAACTCCTCTGCTGCCTCTGCGCCCTGGAGCCCGCCCAACGCTGGTGAACAATCCCCAACATCTCCTGATGACAAAGGAAAGTTGTGATAAATAGAGTGGATCAGAGAAAGACTTTTTAGAAAAACTTGTTAAGCATTCGTGTTCGCTCTTTTTCCAGATAAAGAACTGTGAGTCAGGAGAACACTGAGCATGAGACGTCTGAGGGCATTAAGCCCCCTCAAGTTCCACCCAACTGAGAGTGAATGTCTTGATGTCTGGAACAGCCTCACCCACTTGTGTTATTAATTGTTGATGTGCCTTATTGCCTGCATTGGTGGAAGTTCTAACACATGACTAGTTGTGTGATGCTCACATATATATATATATATGTATTTTAATAATATGGCTAGCTAACTAACTTCTGTGAGAAATCCTATGACATCAGTTGCCAGGCAGAGTTGACATGACAAGGGAGCACATTGGAATCTCTCTGTTTGTCCAGAACAGCCTCTGCTTCCCAGAAAAAGACAGCTTTCCACCCACTCCACCCCGTATTTGCCCATTGAACATTCCTCTTAAAGAACTTTCATATACATGATCTTATTTGATTGTCAGAGTTCAACACCCTGATTAACTCTCTGTGGGAGCTGGGACTGGATGACAAATATGAGATACTAAAATTCTAATTGGCTGGGCCCAGAGAAACTGGAAAAGATCTAAAACAGCAGGATAGATCCTGAGTGCAGATTCCCTGTCAGCATTTCAGGAGCAGTAAGCCCAAGTAAGAGGCAGAAAACGTTTCCTACTAACAGCCCACTATAAAACTTATAGCTTTAACTCGGCTGAGATTGGGAGAAAAGACAGTCTTAGCACCAAGAGTTTCCTATAAAGACTCAAGAAGAGAACGGGTACATTGTAGAATAATGGCATATTTACCAATATTCTGTGACCTTGGCCAGAAAATGCTAGATTCAGCAGAAATTCAATCATTGAGCAAACAAGAGCGAGAACTGTGTCATCTATAGCAACTCATCAAGTTGTCATCTAAGAAGTCCTCTGGAGTTAAAAATCTATGGTAAAAGGCCCAGTGTTTACCACATTTTCCAAGTGGAAATAATAAATAGGAAGGGAGAGAAAGGCTATGCTCAGTAGTGAGGTCTTCCACTACTCCCTGCATGGCAAATCAGTTTTTTAATTTGGTCTTTTATTCTCCTTCTATAGGAAAGAAAAAATCCACATCATGATGGACCATAGACATGGCTTGTCTAAGGTTGGATACCATAAACTCAGCATGGGGAGAAAAGTCATGCAATGAGACCAGTGGTTCCTTTAATTGTGAGTTTTCCTTGCAGCTCAACTGAATCTTCTACGATAGGAGGACAGTAATCCCTCTGAAAAATAAAAGACTTTTTCTTTCTCAGGAGAATGCATGTAAGACAAAAAATGAGATGACAACGAAAAGCTGTCAGATTTGCAGCACCAAATATTCCCAAATTAATTCTATTTTAAGTATTCTTCATTCACAGAGTCATTAATAAACATGCATGAAGTTCCTTCTAGGAACATTTGCCACAGATAATGTAGAGCTCCCTGACACAGCCTCAAAGCCAAGTGCTCTTTAAAGAGAAAAAAAAAAATGTTTTCAAACAAGGCATTACTGCATTTAGATATCAGGATCCTGGTTCTGATTTTCTCTAGATTATTTAAGTGTCGTGGTTGTCATCTTTTTTATTTTTTAAAGCTTTGAGGAGAGATTGAAATACAACATCAGTCAAAGAATAATATAACCAATTCCTGTGTTCTCACAACACACAGACCATTTTATGACATTGGTTTTAAATCTTCAAAAAGAACGAAAAGCAAAAAGAAAGAAGAAAAAATCTCAGAATAGTGAAGGAATGGTCTTTTCCCACCATCCATCCCATTCTCCTCTCCAAGATTACATCTTTACAAAAACAATTTGCCAGCGCCTTTTCCTCTTTATTTTAATCCCAAAAAAAAACCAGCACTCTGGCAGTATTTTCTTTTCTTTTTTTTTCTTTGACATTCTAACCAAAGCTTTATTCTCTGAATCAAAGACAAAAAAAGTTTTGATAAACTCTAAGTGAGACATAATAAATGGCCCACCTGACATGCCATTTCCTGTTCTGAGGCAGTGATGTAACCGAGCACAGCTGAGACCCAAGTTTCAGATGAGAACAAGAGACTTTTCATCCTGCAGAGGAGAAATGCCAGCATGACATGCCCCAGCTTGCTGTGGGCACTCGTGGTCTCCACCTATCTTGGTAAGGAAGGAACATCTATTTACTTTTATGAGTGGCCAATAGGATGGGAAGGAGGAGGAAGGATTAATGGCACAGGGATCTAATCTCTTCATTGGGCCCATGTATTGGGACCAGACAGCTGGTAGATTTTGCCTGAAGTTTGGAAGAAGAAAAGTGGGTGGATGTGGAAACCAGCTTGTGAGTCTGTCTACTCTGCTGTCGGCATTGACACCTCACATGGTGCTTTCTCTCTCCTCTTTCCCACAGGATCCAGTGTGGCCCAGACAGTCACTCAGTCTCAAGCACAAATGTCTGTACAGGAGGCAGAGACAGCGACCCTGAACTGCACATATGACACGAGTGACACTAATTATTATTTGCTCTGGTACAAGCAACTTCCCAGCAGGAGGATGATTTTCATTATTCGCCAGGATGCTTATAAACAAGAGACTGTAACCGAGAATCGCTTTTCTGTGAGCTTCCAGAAAGCAGCCAAATCCATCAGTCTCAAGATCTCAGACACACAGCTGGGGGACACTGCAGTGTATTTCTGTGCTCTCTTGGAGCCCACACCGAGCCAAGCAGCAGGGAGAGGCTTACAGAAACCTCAGACCTCAGCATCTGTGCAAAGGTTGGGGATGAGAAGTTGGGGGGCTGGGGTAACAGCAACCTAGAAAGGACATCATTGACTTCTCTGGAGAAAAACAAAAAATATTGTCCTCTTTGACTATCAGAAACACAGAGAGGATATCTAAATGCTGCAATTCTGAGAATAGTAATAAAGATAATGAATATGTTCTATTCCTCAAGTGTTTTCACATGTTAGTAGTTCATTGAACCCTCACATCCCTGTATGTTACATAAGACAGGTTTGACATTCTAAGAGTCTCTACTCTCCAATGAGATTCTGAAAACTATACTCATTTGGAAACGTACCTTAAACTTTTCACCTTGTTAAGTACTCAAATTACAATCCATCTGAATGTTCCACAATTTTATCAAAGTCAACATACAATTAGATTCCCTTTCTTCCCCCTAAATCTTATTTTCTCATTATCTTTCTCTTCTCAGCTACCTCAAGATTCAGGCACCCATTACAAATCTGTTTTTGCTGGTCTTTCCAGTTTGGAAAAGTTCTCCACCTTCTGCCTGGGCTATCGGATTTTTTATGCACATCTTGTTTCTTTCTAATCACAAAACAGTGCAAAAAATTATGTCATGTCTAGCTCACTGTTTTCCTAAAGGATCCATCAGTCCTTCATTGTGACTTCAGCCTGGTTTCACCTTATATTTCTTAAAGTCCTTAGTGTTCCATTTGTCTGACCTAAGAAGATGAGGAAAGAGAGCAACTGTCAAATAGAATTTCACATGCTGCCAGGGCTCATCAACAACAATTTTTTTTTAAAGTAGTTTCTGGCAATGCTCTAATTGCTTATGATGAGGCAGCTTGGGAAGAATGGACAATTTAGCAGAACCACGTCTAACAGTGGGGCCAAGTAGCTGCCGTGGCCAAGGTCTCAGCTTTCATACTCCTGAGAAATGATGAGGCCAGGACTATGAAGGGATTCCTCCTTGCTGAAGCCAATGGAAAGTTAAAATAAAATAGAAAAATTAATGCCACCATTCCTTTTTCATGTCCACAATTCCCCCAACACATAGCTTTTACCATTGACTCTTTGTAGAGCATTTAATTCCATCTGCCCACATTGAATGAGGGAGAGAGAGCTGGGTAAGATACTTCCTGTGGTGATTCAAAACTGTATGTACCCCAGAAGACCATGTTCTTAAATCTAATCCATTTCTGTGGGGGTGTACCCATTATGAAAGGATCTTTTCATGATCAGGCTACTTCAGTTAGAATGCGACCCACCTCATTCAGGATGGGACTTAATCTTATTATTGGAGTCCTTTATGAAAGGAATGAATACAGAGAGAGAAAAAAAAATCCTTTGAAACAAAAAGCTGACAACAATGAAATCAAAACAGAAGGGAGAGACCAGCAGATGATTCCATATGCCTTGCCATGTGGCAAAGAACCTAAGGATTGGTGGCAACTGGTCTTTAGGAAGAAAGCAACGCCTTGATGATGCCTTGATTTGGACATTTTATCAGTCTCCAACTGTTAGCTAATAAAGTTCCATTGCTCAATCCAAATCACTTCATGGTATTTGCTTTAAGCAGTTTAGGAAACTAAAACACTTCCAGACCTGAAACAGTTAAGTCCCCGGAGTGAAACCAGCAACCATGTTCCAGTTATGTTTAGCATGAGTGGTGGAAGTGACTGGAGTTAGGAGAGGCCAAGGGGAGGCCAAGGTCAGATTGTTAAATCATAACCAAAAATAAGCAATCACAGGAATACTCCATAATCTCTTAGTTATTGGTGTTGGCACATGGGATTTCATACCCAGACTCAAATTAGGATTACTTTTCTACCGGAACAGTAGAAGGAAATTTGGTGTTTCCTGTGGCTTGTCCACTGTCTTCATTGAGAGCGCCTCTACTGCCTACCTTAGACCCATGTCCTCATAGCTAAGGGCCTCCCTCTTATACCCTGTTCTGCTTAGCAATTCAGCTTTATTGCTGCCATTTTCCCACGCCCCTTCCACTCTACACTCCTCTCATCTCAGCACATGAAGCTGTTTGCTGCCTGTATGCCTTTGTTGACTCTGTACCTTTACCAGGGAATGCCCATCCCTGCTTAACCACTCAACTATTGCTTAAAATGTGCTCAGCTCCATCTTTCACTGAATCCTCTCTCTGACTCTCTTGCCCAGGCAGAACTGAACACTTTCTCCTTTTATGCCCCTAACTGAAACCCTAACCATATTTCAAATATAGCATAACTAATACTTTATGGAATTTACTTGTTTTTCACTATCTCCCCACTCTGAGCTTCTGTTTTCAGGGACTGTTTTTTTTGTTGTTGTTTCTGTAGCAACATTGCCTACAACATTTCTTAATGCACAAATATGGTTTTTTCAAGTTTTTTTAAATGAAGTTAACTAATTAATGATATTTTCCTCATTAAACATGATAAAGTAAAAATTGATATCTTTTCTTTATATATTGCCATCTCCTCTATTGCTTTGTCACCATGGAATTCTGAGCTAACTCAGAGGAAAGCAGAAACCAGATGGTGGGCAGAAAACTAATAGTTATGATAATATATTGATAATACTTTATTGATAATAATATATTGATATATGCAAAACTTATTGAGCATGTATGTGTGCCCCATTTTCTGATAAGTTGTATAACATGTATTATTATATGTACTATCAGTAGTCCCAATACTTCTTGCTGTATACACTATTGATATCCCAATTTTATATGAGGAAATTAAAGCTCAAAGAGATTAAGTTTGCATAGAAATCCAGTGTGTATGGTCTCTTAATCACTGGACCCTTTCACTTCCCAAAGAATAGCAAAATGCTACAGTCTCTCAGTCTCACTAATCTGACAGATAGATAGAATATGAGAAAGAAAGAAATGCATGAAAATAGTGCTATACTGCACCAACCTTTGCAGCCTGTTCTCACTTTTTATAGGGTGGTAATTACAAGATGGGACGGCTATTATGCACTTGTTAATAGAAATTAAAAACAAAAGTAACACTGCTACCATTATTTCTTTTTTACATAGGGAATTTGTGCCTCTTTAATGTTAATGTATAATTATTTGACTTGTGACTATCAATATTTTAAACTTCTTCAATGCATCTATTAATAGTATTTCAAATTTAAATAAAGTTTTGGCAGGGTATTGATAAATGCTCCAAATGTCACTTTATACAATGTGATGAAGGATGCAACATTTTGAAAGGCATTTCCAATCTTTCCAAGTTATCACAGAAAAAGATTCTATCTTTGTAATTTTCTAAAGTTTCTTTCAGGTGGTCAGAAGTTTCTGTGAATGTTAGTTTCCAGTTTTTTCCTCCAGTGAATAACTAGCATTAGGGGAACATTTTCCCACATAAATTTACAGTTTTCTATGGCATGAATTCCATGGAAATATATTTTATGTCTTTGAAATATGCCTTAATTTACTCAGTCAACAACTTTTACAGCTGAGCATGATAAATATATTGTTTCCAAACTGGGGCTATTATAAATAAATATGAGTGAAAAAAAAACTTATACATAAATCTGTAAGCAAGCAGAAAAGATCCCAGTTCAAGAAGCAAAAAAATAATTTTTGTTTGCTAAAACAATAGAAAATTCCAGGCTAACTATTTCAAGAAGGGCTGGATTCAATTGTTCATGTAATGTCACCAATAAAATTTCTCCATCAATTGGCTCTTCTTTACTCTATATTGTCATTTTAGTTTCTGGGCTGCTAAAGCAAAGCTTGACAGCAGGAATTTATTAGTCACACTCTCCAAAGCTGGAAGGTTTACTTCCTCCCAGGGTTGGTACTTTGGGAGGAACAGGGTCGATACCTCTTCCAGGTTCTATTGACTTCCAGCTTTCAGCTGCGCCCTGAGGCTTCTCATTGTCCAATTTCCTTTGCTTATAACAACTTCAGCCCTGTTGGATATATAAGGTCCACCTTCATTCAGTTTGGGCACACTTTAACTAATAGCATCTTCAAGGTCCTATTTGAAAAGGGGTTCACACCCACAGGAAAGGGATTGAGACCTAAACATAGCTTTTGTGGGGGGCCATGATTCAATCCCCAACACTGGCCTTATCCTAAAGCACAGTTTGGCTGAAGTGGTGGTAAACACACGCAGCAGGAGCCTCAGACTTATGTTCTGCTGCTGCTGTTACAAATTACCCCATGCTTAATGGCTTAAACAATGCAAATTTATTATCATGCAGTACTGGAGGTCGGAAGTCTCACTGTGCTGAAATCCAGTTGTTAGCAGACTGCATTCTCTTTGGAGGTTCTAGAGAAGAGAAGACTGAGTGAAACCTGAGCCTTTTCCACCCTCCTGCATGCTGCCTGCACGCCTTGGCTCATGGCCCTCTTCCAACTTCAAACCCAGAAATCACACTTGAAGATGGTTAAAATGGGAAATTTGGGGTTGCATATATGTTACTACCATAAAAATTTAAAAAAAAAAAAGTAAAATAAAATTTTTAAAAAGTGTGTGAATAACAAGACATCATTAAAAACAAATAAAAACAAACATCAATCACATCATGCTGTATCAGCACCTCTTCTCTGACTCTGACCTCCCTGCTCCCCTCTTATAAGGACCCTTGAAATTATATTGGACTCATGCAAGTGTTGAAGAATAATCTCCCCATCACAGGATCCTTAACTTAATCACATCAGTATGGTCTTTTTTGCCATATAAGGTAACATATTCACAGAGTCTAGGGATTAGGGAGTGGATCCTCAGGGGACCATTCTCCTACCACAGGTGCTGACCACGCCTGCCAACTTAACACCAGCAGAAGGAGTAGACTTCTTCCCCGGTGATTCCAGAAATCACCCCCGGCTGGCTTTGCTTGGATAGCCTTGTGCAGAATTGAGAAATGGAAAGAGATGGTTCCCCAAGGCAAAGTCAAGGTGCTGTCAGAAGAGGAATGAACAATGGAGGGGCAAAAATAACAGATGAACATAACACTATTTTCTTTCAAACTCCTTTTACCATAAAAAGCAATAATAAACTCACATACTAATTCCCCCAAAATAATTTTTAATTACCTAAATCTATACTTCAACAGAGCAAGCAAAAACCAATGGAAGAAATTGTTCTGCAGAACTGCAGAAACTATGTTGACCAAAATTCAACATAGACAGTTATTTGAGATTATTTTAATGTGTTCATCACTAGGTAAAAGGATGAATAAAAAAATGTAATGGTAAATTTAGCTGAGGAATGTGCTAAATTGTATGTTTGGTACACTGAAACTGAGGAATAGAAGAAATAACCTAATATAATTTGCTATGCCAAACCTGACATGATACTCTAAATCTTCAACTCCAGAAAATGTTCAAAGGCAGCACACATACACAGAAAAATAGAAATAAAACCAACATCACCACTCCCAATCACACACACACACACACGTTCATAATTACGGTGTCCAATAAAGCATTTTATTCATCTTTGGCACTAAATAAATACTTTCACTCAAAAGATCCACTGGTTAAAGGAAACATTGTATTCCAATTCATCCACCTGCCCAAAGGAGAGCTCTACTCATAACACAATCACTGGTGCATTCATTGATCTGCCTTTGGTCACACTTACAAGTAAGTTTGAACCAACAGGGAGAAAACAGAGAGCTAATGCCAACCTGGTCTCATTTCCATTCCTGCCTCTGGGATCAAAGTCTTCAGATTATTCATCAAGCCACACTCCAAATGACTAAAATTTCCTTTTGCCAGTTCAGGGCAAACTCAATCTCCAGTCCCCATCCATAGAAGCAACTGAAGCAAATCTGTCCACATCCAGTGTGCCCAAAGGCCACCCTTCTAAGGAACTCTGGGTAGAAGGCTCACTTACTCTGGGTGGCTGCCCCACTCCTCTCTTTTTATATGTACCATCTACTGAAATTAAGCACCTGAGCACTTTGTCTCAAACAAATTTGTGGAAACAGGGAAAAGAAAGTAAATTATTTCAGGGCTCTCAAATTCGTTGTGAAGCTTTCTCCCAACATAGAAGCAGAAACTTCTGGTGAGGGAAAGCGGCAGCCATGGAATGTTGGCATAACCTTCAAAGACAAAGTAGGCGCCCTGAGTTTCACTTTCAACCTCCACCCTCCCAAGGAGCCCTACTCTGGAGACATCCACAGGAACAAGGGGGGAAGAGATCAGTTTATTGCCTCCGATCTCAGGACCGAAGGTCATGGGAATGAGGTGCCAGAAATCTGAGTGAAACTCTCAGAACTGGTCTCTGAAAATATCCCAACTTGAGACCTAAACAGCTTCCTATCTTCTTTCTTCTCAACTTATAAATCTCTTCTTGAGTAACTTTATTGGGTGGAGCCTCATGAAACCTCTGAAAATAGGGAAACAGGTTTATAGAGGTTAAAGTTAGGAGGGAAAAAAAAAAATCCTCATTTTCACCTAAGGTAATGTATCAGTTTCCTGAGGCCGCCATGACAAATTACCATAAACTACATGACTTAAAACAATGAAAACTTAGTCTCAAAAAAAAAAATTAGTCTCTTATAGTTCTGGAGGCCTAGGTCTAAATTGGCAGGGCCATGCTCCCTCCCAGGGTTCTAAGGGAAACTGTTCCTTGTCTCTTCCAAATTCTCTTGGCCCTTGTTCCTTGACTTGTGGCTGCATCACTCCACTCTCAGCCTGCCCCATCACACGGCCTTCTCCTCTTCTCTGTGTTTGTGTCTCTTTTTAAGGACACTTGTCATTGGATTTAAGACTCACCCAGATTATCCAGGTTGATTTTATCTAGAGATCCTTAAGTTAATGACATCTACAAAGACCCTATTTACAAATAAGGTCACTTTCATAGTTTCCAGGGGTTAAGACATGGACATATCTTCGGAGGGGGGGCATCACTCAACCCACTTCAGGTCATCAAGATCTAGAGAAGTTCTCTCAACCTCCTCTCTTTCCTGAATCTTCTCTATACCTCAGATCTGGCACCACATATTATGCAAGATTAGGAAAGAGTCAAAATGGCAAAATTAAAAAAAAAAAGTAGTAAAAGAAATAGAAACATTACCATAAAAAGAAGAGGGAGGGAAGAGAAGATGATGAGCAGGAAGGTTAGTCTCACTCACTATGAAGTCTATAATGAATCTTGCTGTGTCTGGATAGAAGTAGTGACTGATTGAACACCATTCCATAAAAGGTCATCTGCTTAGCTAAACAACTCTGTGTTTTTGTAATAATAATAATAATAAAAACAATAACAAATAGAAAAGCATGTTAAGTGCACTTAGTTACTCACATCTGGGTACAATGAGTCTAGTGGGGAACTCTTCCACCTGATGGCGAGCTACGTGAATTGCAGGCAGAGTAACCACTAGTCTCAAGGTTGATATTCTATAAGAATGTAGACTAAAACCCATATTGGTTGTTAGATAGTGAAATGTTTCCACATTGATTGGCAATTAGCCACTTCCCAAAGTGCTGTTCTCCAACCCTCACCCGGGCGGGGCCCCTGCTCTTCCCCCAGGTTTGCCCGTAATTCAGTGACTAAAACATTCATGCCCAGCACAGCAGTGTCCCCACCAGAATTCTCTTCTAGGACTATGACCCCCTGACCTGTTCTGATGTCCATACCAAATACATTATTAAAATTGAGGCTAAAATTTTGACCTTCATCTCGGCCTAGAAGAAAACAATACATACAATGTCATATCAGATATTCTATGAGGTGAAGAGAGAGTTGATGCAAGCTAGTGACAAAGCAAAAGGAAAAGATAAAAGACAAAAACGAAAACACCTGACATCCAGAGGTATTCATAAGTCTAATGAGTAAGTATGCATGTTAGTAGGTATGAGCTAATCTGACCCTCAGCTCTGCTTCAAATTATTTTTTCTGCCCACAGTCTGAGCTAGAATTTCCACTCCCTGCTCCAGTGCCTGTATTCATCATAATACTTCCTAAAGGACTTGGTCAGAGAGGCACCTTTTGATGTCAAGTCTCCATCAGTTAATCCCTATAGAAATTTGCTTCCTACCAATATGCTTGGAGCCTGCTTTGTTGTTAACTAAACCAGCTGTGTGGAGCCGCAGTGCTCTCTCTCCTTCTTTCTCTCTCTCTCTCTGACTTGAGATATTTGTCTTGACTCTCTTTGGCAGCTGCATTCTCTCTGTGATACCTGGTATTAGCATTCCACTTACAACAGCAACCAAAATGTAAACTTCTTTTGACAGGAGGAAATACTTCTTGCTTAATAGAGGAGCTGAAGCAGATAATCCAGTGAGTATCTACCCAGATCTCTCCTCTACAGAATTCAGAATTACACAGTTTGATAGTTTCTTACACACAATATCCACAAATTCAGAAAGGTGAGCAATGTTGGATCTAAAGGTCCCTTGTTCCTACTTGCTTCATCTGAATTCAGACCTAAGGGAAACACTCGAGAAGCTGCATGAATTTCAATTTAGAACTGAGACTTTCCACCAAAGTCTATAAACAATACAAATTCAAAGAGCAGTTAGGTGATTAAGCATAAATATAAATTGACAATTAATTTAATTCCTGCATTGCCATCAAAGCATGTTTATGCTGGTAAGGCAATCAGTGCATTAGAAAAAGCAGTAGTCAGACTCTGGAAAACTACAAAATTTTCACACATTTTTAAGATGACTTCTAAAATATTTTACCTGTTTAAATGTTTAAATAGCTGTGAAGGCTGTGAATTCCACTTTATTATAAATATTGACATTTTCAAATAAAACTCATGTAATAGCTTTTAAATATATCCAATAAAATCTTAATACCAAAGTATTAAGATTGGATACCCATTAACGTCCTGTTGAAATTCACGAACAAGCTCTTCATGAATAATTGAAGATTTTATATTGCTCCTTTTATTCCTTGAGATCATATCTCCACTCAACCACTCCTACAACACTCCTAAAATTCAGTTCTAATATAATGTATATTTATGTTTAGAAGCCTTTTATCGGCCACCCACATGTCTGCAACAAAAATATCTATGAATAGAAATTAATTACATTGTTTCTTCAGACCATACAGTCCTAAGTGTTTAAAAAATGTTCAAGATTGAGTTATAAATATAGTTATTATTAATGTACATTTGATCAAACCAAGAAAAATACTATAACATATAATATGTTTTTAACATAATAGATAACATTTTATTGCAAACGCATTTCTTAATAAAATTAATGGGGTCAGATTTGGTGCTTTGATTAAGGAAGGCTTTCTGGCACCTATAAATTGTCCCTCTGTTTAATATCCCGGATGTTTTAAATCTCGGGACAATACTCCTAAAAAGGATTCTTCATTGTGGAACGTTGGAGAAGGGCAATTGTGAAATGAGAGATAGGAAATAAGAAGCATAGTCGGTTGAGTATCTGGAAACTGATCCCCTAGAATATCTGTGCTTGATACGCTTGTACACTGCAAGTACAAGCTTCCCAGAATGAAGGCCTTTGTATTAGATCACTCTAAAGATTACTGATCCATTTTCATCCCGTCTTTATTTGGCGATGAGATCTGAAGAAAGTCAGCAGTTGATTTGAAGGAAAATAAACCTGAAAATTTTCCTTTCCCTGTTTGACATTTCTAGCTTGGAAGAATAGCTGCTGATGAGTTAGAAATCCACGGGAGACTGGGCTTTCACATGACGGAGTCCTTTGAACTCCTTATCTTAGAAAAAGCCATTTATCTTAGAAAAAGTAAATGAATGTCAATGTCATTCATTAATAACATTGTGGAAGAAAAAAAATACCCCAAACTTGAAAAAAAAAGAAAAATGATGATTGCTAAATAATTTTCTCTATCATACAAGAGTATTTTCTAGAAAGCAGTTATCTGACACTCTTGGGGGATGAACTTTTGTTATCCCACCATATTTACCCAGCAATCCATAACTGAGGAAAGGTTGGGGTGGTTTACACTCCTGTGTGTTACGGGTTAACCTAGAGAAATGGAAGAGGTGTTATTAGTACATGGCCCAGAAGAAAAATCAACCCCCAAACTGTTTCAACCAACCACTAACATTTTATTTTACTATCTTCCTTTAAGCACTTGTGGAACCAGTTCTTTTTATTAATGGTTCTCCCATTGGTGTGTTCAGTAAGACTTCTTGAATTCTTGAATACCAGCTCACTCCCTATTTGTATTAGAATTTGATTTTAGTACATTTAAAGCCCTTCTGGTACTGAACATTGACTCAGATAATTACTTCCTGACAACTAGGCTGTAAAACTCTGGTTCCAGATACATCTGGGTTGGGCAGAAAGGTAGTTGGCTGTTATTTATTTATATCCCAATATTTAGGAAGTTTCTTGTCAGAGGAAATCTAATAGACACGATATCTTGAAACATTCCTACTTCTTTTTCAACAGCAGGAATTTAGCCACAAAGGCAAACAAAAGTAGGTGATGAGGTGATGAGTTCATGTTAAGAGTTTCAATTCCCATGAACTGTACAACCTTTCCCACAACACCTGAGCACATTCTGGCTTTGGATACCAGCTTCACGAGAACAGAATTTGTGGACATGGAGATATTGCGTGAAGCGGATTTCCTCTAATCTATATCTTCATTAAAGAGTTTCTGATTTCTAGGCCAGAGTCACTACTCGAGATAAAGAAAACCTGTCAAGGGTTAGCGTGAAATTCTCTCTCACTGGAAATGGCCTTACTAACCCAATGTCTTGAGCACAAAACCTGACTCATATAGGGAATAGTAGGAGGTACGTTTGTCATTAGAATAGTTCAAGAACATGACTTCTCCTCTTCAAAATGAGCTCTTTCCTTGGCCTCCAAAACCCAGCAGTCTTTATGTTTTCCTCCTACCCCCTTGGCCTCTCCTACTTTCTCTCTCCTTTGAAGGCTCCACCTCCTCTATCAATTTCTTGACTGTTGGGTCCTCAGATCTTTGTCCTAGTCCTTCTTTTATGCTATACACAGATTCTAGGCCATCTCATCTACTCCTAAGCCTCCAACACCATTTAATTGCTCTGGACTAATTAATCAGTCTCTTTAGCCAAGACGTTACTCAGCATGAATTCTCCCAGACGCTTCAACCTTAATATGACCAAAATTGAGCTCATGCTCTTACCATCCAAAAGCTCCTTCTCTTCTGGTGTCCCATCTTAGAAAAAGAAACCATTCTTCCCTCCAACGTATTTTTCTATTAACCTAGCCAGAGTGATCATTTAAAAATGCAAATGTGAACATTTCACTCTCTGGTTAGAACCATCAATGGCTTACTAATATGGCACTAAGCCTTGTATATTCCCTATACCCTGCCTGTAATTTTATTAATAGCACTGTGCTGGTTTAAAAGGATGTATGCCCCCTAGAAAAGCCACGTTTTAATCAAAATATCATTTCGTAAAGGTAGAATAATCTCTATTCAATGCTGTATGTTTGAAACTGTGATCAGATCATCTCCCTGGATGATGTGATTTAGTCAAGAGTGGTTGTTAAACTGGATTAGGTGACGACATGTCTCCATCCATTTGGGTGGGTCTTGATTGGTTTATCGGAGTCCTATAGAAGAGGAAACATTTTGGAGAATGGGAGATTCAGAGAGAGCAGAGAATGCTGCAGCACCATGAAGCAGAGAGTCCACTAGCCAGCGACCTCTGGAGATGAAGAAGGAAAATGCCTCCCAGGGAGCTTCATGAAACAGGAAGCCAGGAGAGAAAGCTAGCAGATGATGATGTGTTCGCCATGTACCCTTCCACTTGAGAAAGAAACCGTGAACTTGACTGGCCTTCTTGAACCAAGGTATCTTTCCCTGGATGCCTTTGACTGGACATTTCTCCTTAAAACTGTAAACTAGCAACTTATTAAATCCCCCCCTTTTTAAAAGCCATCCCGTCTCTGGTATATTGCATTCTGGCAGCTAGCAAACTAGAACAAGTACCATGTAAAACTCTCCTCAAATTAACCAATCTGTTTGCCCTACAAATTTTCTGTCCAAATCCTTACTGGTACAGGTTGCTTTCATATCCTAAAATGTATCACCCTAACTTTAAATGTTCCTTTTCAGGGAGGCCTTTCCTAAGCTCCTTGGCTCAGTTGACTTCCTGCTAAACCTCCTACAAGACCCTGTACTTCTGTCCCAACATCCTTCACCCCTAGTGGCAGTCATTGAATGAAGGTTAATGTTCTCCTTCTCTAAAAGACTACATGCCACGAAATGAGGAACAGGGCCTGCCTTTTAGACTGTGGCCTGAAAGCCCAGCCTGGGATGTGGAACATAATGAGATCTCAATGGTTATTTGCTGAATTCATAAGTGGCTGAGTGAACGAATAGCTACTTTTATTAAACAAACAACTCTGCATCAGAAAAAATGTAAAGCAAAATTTGTTGGAAATAGAATAATAATTTGGCAATATCATATTCTTTGCGGAATACTTTAATATTGGTTTCTCAGAGAGAAAGAGCATGAGAGATAGAAAATAACTTTGTATTAAAGATACAGCCAAGGAATAGTTAACCCCTCCCTCCAAAAAAAAAAAAGTGCATATTATGCCTCAAAGAAACAATAGGAAAGAATCACACAAGCTACATTTTCTGACCATAATGCAATAAAGCTAGAAATTAATAATTAAAAGACAGTCAATAAATGTGTAGGAAGGGAATTAACCAAGTGCAATACTATCAATTTTAGGTTAAAGAAGTAAAAGCTAAAATTGTAGGTCATTAAAAATTAACACTAATGATAACATTGTATATAAGAGTCTATGGATTTGTATAAGCAATACTCATAAGAAAATGCATAGCCTTAAATTCATTCATTAATAAAGAATAAATAAATAATAAATTAAATAGTAAATAAATTCATTAATAAAGTAAAAAAAAATAAAGGAACCAAACCTTCAAGGCAAGAAATCCTGAAAAAATCAAAATAAGCCAAAAGAAAGAAGGAAAAATCAATAATAAAAATAGAAATTAATTTAAAATCAAAACAAAAATAAGAATTTACAAATAAAGCCAGGAATTCTAGAAAATCTATTAAGAAAAAAAGAGAAAGCACACCTTCACAAAAAAGAATGAGGAAGGTGATTTATTCCCACATCAGGAAGGAATTTTTTAAATCATCAGTTAATATTTTGTGAAAATAGATTTCATTACCTAAATAAAATGGATGTTCTTTAGAAATACATAACTTTTTCAATTAAACTTCTCAAACTTTTAAAAATTTACATTATTTTATGATTCCAAAGTTAGTATCAGAGTTAGCAATTTAAGAAGGGGAAACCCCGAATTCCACCTCTTTCTCCTTCCCTACATCCCCAGTATACAAACACTATATATATGCCTGGTATAAACATATATGTATATAGATATGTATATACACCACGCATACCAGGTGTCATATTCCAACTAACCTACATTACCACTTGTTCAAAAATCATATTCCTTCCCTATTATGTGCCAATTACTGTGCTAAATGCTGGGAATTCAAAAATGACTAACAGAAAATCTCTGCCCTCAAAGGAGCCCCTCCAAAAAGTTCCTGCAGCCTCCTGTAATCTCCTTCCCTTGTGAATTCACAGACCCTATACCATGAGGGAAAATGCAACCCAATGCTATGTTGTCTTTGATACCCCACATCTGCTCTATCTATGCATGTTAGTTTTATCTTCCTAGCTAACTTACAAGTCCATTAAGACCAAGACTAGATCTTGTGAGAATTTTAAATGCCCCACCCACCATTTATGGCAGCACTTGAGACTTGGTGAGTGTTTGGTACATAAAAATCTTTCATTTCTTCTAATGTCTTCCATTTTCTCCTCAAGCATTCTTAAGGAGGAATATTAGTGTAGGATGGTACTACTGGTAATGGAGAGCTCGTGTATGACAAGGGATTTCAGTGAGGCTTGCTTGAGAAAGTAGAGAATTGAATTCAGCATTGAAAGGTAGAGAAATTACACATAGAAAGCTGCCCCACACTGGCTGATGTGAACGTAATGGGTGACAATTTACTGCCCCCATGAGTTGCCCCCAAATTCTCAACAGAAGTCTATTATAACACACCTGAAAGCACTGAATAAAAGCATCAGCCCTAAAATCAGACACTAGGGTTGAATCTCAGCACCATCCCTTCCTAGCTGCATTATTCTGAGCTTCTTATTTACACTCTGAAAGTCCCGGTTTCCTCCCTCGTAAGATATAGATGTTGTGAGAATTAAATGAAATTATGCATGTACCTAGCACAGTGCTTGGCATACAGAAAGGCTCCATACTTGCAAATTATTTTCATAGTTTGTTATTTTTCCTACAACTTCTGGTAAGAGGTGCTTGAGGAACTACAGAAACTGCAGTGGTGTTCTCTCAGAGTCAACATGGAGCACAACAAAATGCAGTTCATGCCATAGGACAGGATGATTCACAGACTAATCCAGCTTGACAGAAATAGCCACTCATGTTTAGAGGAGAAAGTTTTCCCCCATTCTTCATCCCCCCTACCAAGAGTCCACAAAGAGTCGAGATAACTTCATTGTTATTTTGTGTGCTCAGAACAGCAACTCCCTCTGTAAAAGGTAAAATCTAACCATGTGGTCGGAACAGGAGCTGCCATCTTACTTAGCCACTGGGAGCCCATCACATTCCTTACACCCCACAACAGTAACAAACTGCATCCCCGCTCCCCCCGCAGGAAACCTCCCTCAGGCTGAGGTAATCAAAGCCTCACCCCGGAATTTCTAAATCTGGGATCAGAAGGAGCCAGTCTCGAGTCTCGGTTCTTCTTTGGTGGTTCCACTGTGAGAGGAGCCCCTGTCAGGATGAATTTGCAATCGTGTCTCCTGCTCTGTGGTGGGATCTAGTCTGAGTGATTGAAGCTTATACAAAGGGAGAAGCAGAATGAAAGGAGAATCCTCGCAAGAGTCAGTTCTTCAGGTCCCCTGTGGCCCAGATATACTTCTGCACTTGCCAAAGTTATAGGAGAAAATGCATTTCTTTTCTTGCCTAAATTTACTAGAATTACATTTCTGTCATTTGGCAAATATCCTGACTAAATCAATGAGATTTTAATTTACTAATAAATTTTGGGGAATACTTTCTTGGATTACAAGAAGCAAATGTCACCTGTGCACAACACTTTTATTGGTTAACTTTCTCAGTAGTTTCTCTGAATATCCTCAAGAGGGCACTGTTTCCATTCACAAAAAAAAAAAATCAGCTTCATTGCAAAATCCTTTTTTTTTTTTTTTTAATTTAAATAAAAGGGAGGGACCGAATGAACTGCATGAAGTGATTCTAACTGATTGGGCCATCATGTTAAACATATTGTTTCTCTAGAGTAAAGAAAAAACTTTCATATTTGAAAGTTCTAGCCAACTTTCCAGGCTCCTAAAACTAAGCCCTCAGGGAACTGGACAGGAACAGAAAAATGAAGACACTACTTGGAGTGATTCTATGGCTTCAAATGAAGTGTGAGTTGGCAACTTACTGGAAAAGGGAACTGGGGAGGTATAGGAATTGTCCATACAATGTTCATGGGTAAGAGATGGGATTCCGTCCGACTCATTCGAGGTTCCCTAGGCAGGAATTGAAATACAGGTTAATCAGTAAAATCCTCCTTCTGAAATGTTCTTTTTGAACAGGGTTAAGGGGAGAAGTGAAGGTGGAGCAAAGGCCTCTGTTCCTGAGCACCCAGGAGGGAGAGGACTGTGTCATCTACTGCAATTATTCAGGAACCACTTCAGCCAGACTGTATTGGTACAGACAGGATCGCGAGAAAAGCCTGGAGTCTCTGTTTTTATTGATATCAAATGGAGCAGAGAAGCAGAAGGGACCGCTAACAGCCTCCCTTGATACCAAAGCCGGTCTCAGCACCCTGCACATGGCAGCCTCCCGGCTTGGACTCACAGCCACCTACTTCTGTGCAGTAGAGACACAGTACTCCCCCAGCGCTTTCCCTCTGTACCCAAACCTGCAGCTGCGGCTCCAGCCGCGCCTGCTGCATGGACCACAGTTGCCAGAGCTAGTTCCCTGTCTCTGCACCTTTTTCTGCAAGGAAAATTCTGAAATGAATGACCAATATGGTGTTTTTAATTTATACCTTCTTAACTTTATGGATTCATAAAAAAATTTTCTCAACCAAAAGTTTTTCCTGAGAATATGAGGTCACATCCTTTACTGCTTCATAGTCAAAATTCATTAATCTTCTGTTACAGAATGATTTTGTATTTCTTGCAGCAGTCACAAATAATTCCTATGAAATATGGAATCACTGTTCGTTTTGCATATGAATATAACATAGCATTTACCAATGGAGAAAAAAACGAATAAAAGCTTTATGAAAATATTCTACGAGGGGCTCCTTAACTCATTTTTCCTCTAAAATACTGATGGCAAAAAAATAATAATAATAAAATATTGACTGTTGTGGTTAGAAAATAGCCGAAGTCTGGAGAAATTCTTATCACAGGATTTTACAAAAGGCTTAATTGAGAAGGCCTGAGCCCACAATATTGAATGAAAACTTTATACGCATAACTGGTTTACAAACGCAGGAATCAAATACTCTCTGGTCTCTTATTTTTCCAATTAATTGTTAGAGTCCCTATCTGACAAATAAGCTGGAAGGTCATTATCTCTACTTTGAGGTCTTCTCCACTTCCATTCTTGACTGGTTTAAGAATTCTGGAGTCAGGCAGTTCAAACGGAATTAGTCTAGTCCACGAGTCCACTGCGGCCTTGTTTCTTGCTGACACCCAGTCTCTCTGCAGATTCGAGAGGGAATGTGGGACCATGGCTAATGTAGACTCTTGAAGTGTGATCTCAAGCCTTAGTATCAGCTTGGCCAAAGATGCCCCATGCCTGGGCTCCTGAGGTTGTGGAACTCTGAGCTCATCCCCTTCAAAGACACACAGCCACCACCCTGGCCCCAAGCAACCAGGAAATGTTGGGCTGGGATTGGTTGTGGCATTCTTACCATGGGCCCAGAACAACGGCCCCTTTTCCATCTTCTGGGATCCATACCTAGTGACAAAGGTCTTTTACTTTTGTATATATCCGAAACAAAGTCTCTTATTACACTTATTTTCTCCTAGAATGACAATAGGGTTATGCACTGTGCTGGTTTGAAAGGATTGTACCCCAGGAAAGTGATGTTTTAATTCTGATCCATCTTGTGGAGGCAGCCATTCCTTTTAATCCCTATCCAGCACTGTAGGTTGGAAATTTGATTAGATTATCCCCACGAAGATCTGATGCACCCAATTGTGGGGATTGACCTTTGATTAGAGGGAGATGTGACTACACTTATTCCAGGTGGGACTTGATTAGTTGATGGGAAGCCTTTAAAAGAGGAAACATGTTGGAGAGATCCATGAGATCCCGTGCAGCCAAAGACCTTTGGAAATAAAGAAGGAAAATGCCCTTGGGGGAGCTTCATGAAACAAGAAGCCTGGAGAGAAAGTAGCAGACGTCGCCATGTTCACCATGTGCCTTTCCAGTTGAGAGAGAAACTCTGAATGTCATCGGCCTTCTTGAATCAAAGTATCTTTCTCTGGATGCTTTAGATTGGACATTTCTATAGCCTTGCTTTAATATTGGATGCTTTCACAGCCTTAGAACTATAAATTTGCAACTAAATAAATCACCCTTTTTTAAAAGCTGCTCCATTTCTGGCATATTGCATTTCTGGCAGCTTGCAAACTAGAACATGCACCAATCTTCTTAAGAAAAGAAACTGTTAGTAACCCCTGAGGTCTGCAGTCTCCCTCTGATGAAGACTATCCTCAGCAGCCCAAGGATGATTTGTCCCCAAAGGAGACTCGCCAATGTGATCTGTGTCAGTTTTCTAAGAGAGGCCACCAAATGATTCCGTGGTGTCAACACTTCCTTTTCTGAAGCATGCTACCCTCAGTGAGAGTCCAAGGTGATTTCTGGGATTTTCTTATAGAATAACAAAACTAACCCAAACTGTACTACTGGTAAACATCTCGTTATATGTTTTTGATGATATAAGTGAGTTAAACACAATTTAATATCATAAAACTGCATGCTAAGTCTACTCTCTTTGTTAAGACTTTGGTGAAAACTCTTAGCTTAAGGGCAAAGAACATGGTATCACTTTGAAATAAACTAGATTTATCTTCTTCTAAGTCCTGTTACCCCTCTGTTTGTCCGAAATCATTGTTGCCCCCAAACAGTTTGGGAGGTCACTCCCTGGTAAAAGAACTTTATGAAACCCCAGAATGTTCCTGATCTTTGTTTATAAACTTTTTCAACATTATCATATCAATTTACTGATATTCATATCAACTCTTTATTGTGATAGAGACTTTACATGTCAATTCTTTATTTTTTTAGAGACTTCTCTTCCCTCCAGTTACTCGCAAAATGTTGCTAACTGTATTTCTAATTTTGCCCAGGAACAGTGACAGTGCTACATTCAACCCTGCTCCTCTGCTGGACCAGGGCCCTATGTCCTGAGTCTGGTGGTTTGTTCTGCTCCTCTCTTGTCTTTGTGGTAATGCTTGTTGGTGGGCTGAATTGGTTACTAATAGAAATAAAAGCTCAAAACAAGCATATCCTTCCACTATGCATAATTGTGGATCTTGTGAGACTTTGGTGAAATCAGTAAAATTCTCATAGGCCACCCAAAGTCAAAGATTTTATTCCTCAGGCATTTCATGCCCCAAAGTGTTTGTATCTGAAATCAACCATCCATTTTCTTCATTTCTCCAGAAGTATTTGAGGGTCAACATCTGGCTATAAACAATAAATATATAAATCTGTTTGTTTTTGTACATTTAATTTGAAGTGACTCTTCTTGGATAACACTCAATCTGGCCAAAAGCATCAGTGCTTCCACTTTTCTGTTCTTTTCTTATATTATTTGAAACTCTTAGCAAAGGAACTTTTTTTTTATTGTGAATGAGAGTGTCTATCTGGTTTATGAATATGGAATAATAGACCAAGCTTACTGACTGGGTAGATAAGGGAGGGAAAAGATGCTACAAGAGAAGAGAACTTTTGGCTAAAAAATTCTGGCTGTTCTCCAAAATTCATAAATGTGGAAGCATCATAAATGACATTGCGGCATCAACTGTGCTATTAGCTGCAAAGACACACAGCCCAGACCCATTCATATTGGAAATCTTATAGATACTATGAAGAAAGAAATAAAGTCAGAGAATGATGCACAAAATCCTTATCTGACATGTTTGATTGTAGCTTTTGGGAGAGTAACACACAACAGGAAGCTGAGTTTCCTGTTAAATAGTAATATTCTGCAAAATCACTCAGGCAGCATTCTAAATAGAATTCCCTGTAACAGGAGAAAGCTCTTGCAGCTAATTTGGTTTTTTTTTTAAAGAGCAAGAATCAAATAAAGGGGGTGGGGTATGATGAAACTTATTGTATTATAACTAATCAAATTTTAAATGTCTTTTTTCCCCTATTTGTATTTTTGGAAACAAATAAACAACAACAAAACAGGAGGGCACAGACACATCCTGAGCATGGTGGTGTCTCACTCTGACAATTGACATGCAGAACAGGGAGAAATACTAAATGAACACTAGCAGGGGCTGTCTTTGAACTTGAAGTTGATTGCTGTCTCTCTGCTACTGCATCCCCATCTATAGCGTGGGGTCAGTGAGTGTGCGGCTTTCTCATCCCTAGGAATGAGTATGGAAAATGAGATGCTCCCTGACACTATCTGACAGTCAACAAAACTACACTAGGAAAAGTCAATCTAAATTTGGCTATTTTTTCACCACCCATCACTAGCAATTGTCCCACACAGTTCCAACATTCCCTCAACATAGGAATGCCTCCTAAAGAAAAGTTTCAAGTTAGAATCTCAGGAAATTTTATCTTTTGTATCTTACCTGGATTATCTGAGTCGAAAGATATATAATAATACATTTTGCCAATCAAAATATAATATTTTCCCTACAATAACTTCCTATTCTCTCCCTCTCTCTCCATTTTTCTTTTTCGGGTTTTATTTTCTTATATTGTGAAATTAATTTACACTTTGCCCTTTGCAAGCTAGATTAGAAAGTTTCACTTTCAAGAAAGTCGTCTTATTAGAAATACCCAAAATGAGCATCGTACAAAAAATAATTGAAAATCTGATTGGACAAGAGTTTATCCGTACCCTTAAATACCAGTTTCATCAGATTTTCTTCCCAAACTTTGAGAAAAATAATCATCTTGATTCAGCAGGCTTTTAAATGAATGAAACTATTCCAGCAATTACCATTACAATGTAAAAGCTGACCTCAACATTTCAACATTTGGACCCTCCGAAGCAATAGCACATTTATAAAACTAATCAGAAAAAAAAAAAAAGTTTCTCCAAAGTGCCCTGAGTCTTCCCAGTCTAATCAGCATCTGCAGCAATTTGCTGGCACCATAAGAAAGGTCAGCAGTAGCAGTGTACAGACCAAAAAGCTCCTGTCACCACTTGCAGCCTTCAGCACTGACTATAGTAACTCCCGTATTCAGACAAAATGAAATTTGACATTAAAAACACTGACTTCGTTCCATCTTCCTTTTAGTCAAGCAGAGGCTCCACTCTTAGAGAGTAGGCTGAGAGAACTTTGACCTTATATTTATAAATATTCATAATGTATCTTGAATTTTAAGTTTCTGAACTGTTACCAAAGAAAGTTTCCTTACTAGTGACGGCTTGTCAGATTTTTATTTTGCATTTATGACCTCAGACTCTGTATTGCTAGATAATCAGACAATAGGGTTTTATATAAATTTTTCTATGAAAATCATTTCACAAGGAAATCATTCATGACAGGAGAAGGCATTGTTCAATCCAATCTAATTTACTAAAGGAAAAAATATTCACTCGAATCCCCAGATCTCTTCTTACAGAAGACTTTGGATTCTGAATATTAGGTCCTCACAAGGCCAAGAATACAAATAAGCTTAAAACAGATTAAAATGACTCAGACACTTCAAATAAATCCACTAATAAAGTCCAAGTTCCTCCCACCTCTCTTACCAACCCCTTCCTCACTTATGAGTATATAAATTTTTATTTTCTTTCTTTCTTTCTTTCTTTCTTGCTTTCACTGAAAATATGTCACTACACCTCATCCTAAAAGATACAATCCAGTGGTCTGTAAGCTCACTAACTTCTCTAATAAAAATAAAATAAAAAGATACAATCCAGGCATTCAAAACTGAGTCTGTTGATTTTAAGGGTGTGATGACTCAGCAGGGAAATATTATTAAAAGTGATCATTTCCAACACACTAGATCATGTTAAACCAAAGTATGTTCACACAGCAGGATGTTCAGGTATGTTTGCTAGGACATTAAGCCCAGCTTTTGGCAGTTACCATCAATGATCAGAAGTTTTACTAACAAGAAGTTCCATAAAACACTTGGTGCTTCAACCTGAATCAGATACACCAGTTTCAAAGTCCGCTTACTACAAGAATTAGGAAAGGAGAAACTTTTGTCAGTTGTGCTACTTATATTCCAGAAGGGTTACTGATTGGCTGGGAAAAAGTAATTTGATGGTGCAGGTGACTAATAAATGAAAACAGGCAGAAAAGGAAGCCAAAACTCATGAAAAAACCAAGGGGCGATCAAAGATAAGACAATGCCACACAGAAAGGGGGTAAGATGGCTTTGGCAAGAGCCTTAAGAAAAGAGAAGCTCTGGCCAGGGACCAGGTCAGAAGAATCACTGTCTTAAAACACCACAATTGGCTTTCCACTTGGGATGGAAAGAGTCAAATGATATACATTGCTTTAATAAGTCACGTGACCCCTGGAATATGAAGGGATCTGGAACAAGACCCTGTAATTCATGAAAAGCCTGTAAGACCTGGCTCATCATCATGCCATCCTCACAAGTGTCTTAATGCACAAAGATGCTGTGTCTCAACCTGTGTCTTAATTCACAAAAGTGTAATAAGCCAACAAGTACTGACCTTGGACAGAGGAGTTACACAAAAATACAATACTACTGGCATTTATATTTACCCTTTACCAGCGATCTCTATTTCTTCCTGTGCTTTCAGTCTACTGTCTAGGGTCCTTTACTTTCAAACAGAAAAATAATCCCCTTTAGCATTTCTTGAAAGGCCAGTCTGTTGGTGGTGAACTCCCCTGCTTTTGTTTATCTGGGAATGTCTTAATCTCGCCCTCATTTTTGAAAAACAGTTTTGCCAGATATGGAATTCTTGGCTGGCAATTTTTTTTCAGCACTTTAAAAAGGTCTTCGTACTGCCTTCTTGCCTCCGTGGTTTCTGATGAGAAATTTGCACTGAATCTGGAGTTAGCTGTCTTTCTACTGTATTAATTTCACTTTCTACATTAATTCCCTTCCCCAAGTTTCATTTTGCTGAATTTCTTGTTCATTGTCAATTTTCCCAAGATAAACACTAATTGCTTTAATTCTGATCCCCTTAATAATGAAGGCATCTAAGACTAAAAATTTTCATCTGAATATGCCTTCCACTCTGTCCCATAGGTTTTAACTCTTCTCTTGTTCATTGCCTTCAACATAGTTGATTCTTTTTCTTTTAATTTTGTCTCTGCTCCAAGGTTTATCTGGGAGTTTGTTTTTAAATTTCAAGAGTTAAATCTGTTTTCATTTTTCCATTATTACATTTTATGTTTATTGGATTATGATCACAGATGATTTTAAAAGTGCTACTTTCTTAAAAAGTTTAAGATTTACTTTGAAGCCAAGTACACAATCATGATTAATTTTGTTTGAAAGCTGTAATTTTTATATATATGTGTGAGTCTATGTATTAAAATTTATTGATTATACTGACATTTTTTATTCCTTGGTTTTTATTCTATTACATCTATGACTTTCTGAAAGAGGACTGTTGAAATCTTCTCCTTATTTTTATCAGGTTCTTCTTGCAAATTGTTTTTGCTTCATTTATTTAGCTGCAATGCTTTCGGTGTGTATGGCTTATGACTTCTAGCTTCATAAAGTTTACCTTTTTAGCATTACATAATTTCCAGGAAATCATTCATTTCTTCTTGATTTTTATCATTATACAATGTTCCTCTTTATCCTAGGTGGTGCTGCTTTCTATTTGTCCCTAAAGGTACATTTACTGTCCTTCCCACTTTTATTTTGCCCCAAAATTAAGTCTATGTATCCCAGACTTCCCTGCAGCTCTATGTGGTCATGAGCCAAATTTTGAACAATAAAGTGTGAGTATAAATATCATGTGGCAGCTCCTAGGAACTTTCTCTAAGACTCAGCATGCAATTGTCCATAGCTCCCTATTTGTCCCTTCTTCTAACTGGCTGCTTAGAACACAGATGTTGTCATCCTGGAGCAAAAGCCTGAGGCCACACACACAGTGTAATAAAAAAGTATCAGGACCCCGAATATCTGTCACATGCCAGTCTTAGACTGCCTTCCCAGAATTTACATGAGAGAGACATAAATTCCTGTTATTTCTAGTTTTATATTACTTACAGCTGAATTTCATCATAATAAATACTCCTTGCTTTGTACTTTAAGCCCTGAATTCTACTTTGGTAATATTTCAATTCCAACTTTTTTGTTTGAATTCTTCTCGATAATTTATTTATCCCATAGATTTCAACTTTTCTTTAGCACTTAGTTTTAAGTGTTTCTAGTGAAAGTATATAGTTACATTTGGTGTCTTCACTCAATTTTAGTGACACTGTTCTTAAGTGAGAGTTCAGGCCATTCACATACAGAAAGATGTTATTTATTTTTAATTAATTGCCTCTCAGCTCCAACCCACCCTTCTATACTTCTGGGGGCTACTGGACTTTGGAAACACATTCTTTTCAGCCAATTGACTCTATATTAGGCTTTATCAACATGGCATCCTGGAGGGACACTGCCAGCTTGGAGGAGGAAGAAGGAATTTGTTTCCTGTTTGGATTTGCCAAAGCCACAGAGGGCTGGCTCTGAGCTGATGGTTCAAGTGAGTAGTCTCTAGCAATGGTTGTCTTGACGGTGGTGGCGGGTGGTGGGATGCCCAGCTGGTCCTCACCATGCCCCTCACAGTAGACATCTCTGCACATCAGGTTCCCGAGCAACAGCTGACTTCACCATGGGGGTGTGTGGCTCGGCGTGAAGCTCGTGCCTGCAGCACTATCATATTTCTTCATCTGGTTCTCCCAGCAGGGTTTTCTGGGTCCCCACAAACAGCAGCCAGCATTTCTCCAGCAGCTGGGCCTTCTCCTCGGAAGTCTGAATCTCAGCCCAGAGAGCCCCTTCTCTAACCTTCTAAGTTTCCCCCTGTCCTCCACCTTCTTCAGCATTAGAGGTGGCAGTCACCTTTTAACTGTGACTCTGTTAAAACTTAGAGTCCTCTTTATACTTTTAATAATTTAACCACAATTCTTCATATCATATTTTTCCTGTTCAAATGGCCACTGTGGTCTCCTGATAGTACAGTGACCAAAGCAACAGAGCTTTTAAGTTGAGTTGTTTTTATGTAGTCCTTGCGTGAAAAAAGAAGACTCTTCTCTGTGTGCTATTGCCAGCTTTCAATGCTTAAGGTCTAGTTGAGTAGTTTTGTCCAGCTTGGTGCTGAGTATACCTTTCCGGTCCCTCGTTTCTGTGCTTTGCTGGTCCACTCTGAGAAATGGGCAGTGGGCAATTGCATAAGTTTGGAGTGTAGTTGTTCCTATAAAGGCTCTTCAGTCTTTCTCAGCTGCTGTGACCCTCACCTACTTTCTTGTTGGAGTTGTTGATATTCTGAGATTCAGCCACATCCTTCACTTAGTCTCTGTACCATGGACTTTCTGTAATGAGGTTTCCTTGGCAGACATAGCAGTTCTGAATCCTCAGCTACCTTCCATGAACCCCCTCAAGCAAGCAAAATATTTTCAAATATTTTTGGAAAACAGTATTGAAATAAACCATAGTGCCATTTCTGTTCTACTATGCCTGAAATATGTGAGAGTTGGACATTTTGCAAATCTGAATCCTCCCAGAATTCCAGAAGGGAAGCTGGCATTTGCTCCCTTGACATTGATAACCAACCCATCTTGGTGGTTTTTATCATCAGCTCTTCCAGCCTGAAGATTGGGGCTCAGGATCCATGAGGAAAAAAAAAAATGCCCTGAGACCCTTTGTTCTTGATATACAAATTTGCGAAAGAAATTTTTTCAAATGCCTGGCTTTTACAACTCCTAAGTGCTTTAATTTCTAAGATATTTTCTCCTCTTAAGACTATTGAAGTTTATTTTGAAAGATAAAGCCAAGAATTTGATTCTTTGGGTCTCATTGGATTCTTTTCTAATCTGCTTTTCATGAATCAATAACATTCATCCCCAGAATTTTATGGCAAAAAATTACCCAAAAAAAAACTAATTCTAAAGGATGAAAATAGGTCAGATGATATTTGAAACTATAGCCCTATTGCATATAGAATTGAAGATTCTGATAATATAATAAAATGAACACCAGAACATCAGAAGGGATTCCTTGATATTAAAATTCTCATTTTTATGAGCACTATGCCCTTAGGCAAGTTACATAATGTACCTGCTCTCATCTAAAATCATGGGAAAATAAGTCACTTCCCAAAGGTTTTATGATATTTAAAATGAGACAGTATATTTGTCAAGTAAACAGCACACATACCAGATCTTCTAGAATAGGGCTTATTGGAAGAAAATCATACAGACAAGAGAAGGAACAGGTATGTGGTTGTAGCCTGCGGTGGCTACAGCAGTCTGGCAGAACCAATGTCAAACTCTGAGACATCAGTCTGTGTGCCATGGGGCTTTTAATCAGCATTATCGAGGAAGCACTAAGCCTTAACCCTGACATGATCAGGGGCCTGAGGTCCAAACTGTGTGATTGCAGTAACCAGTAAAAAGTGATGGAATATCTACCACCTCAGCACACTTACAACATTGATTGACTTAAGCACTAGTCTGGAGCACTACACAAAACCAGCTCCTTCTCTGGAAGACCAGTTAACAGGAAATCAGTCTTAGACCAATAGCCCTTGCCTCTCAATATGCCAATTTCCACTAGCACAGTGCCTGAAAAACAGGTAGTATAAATGTTGAACAAATACATGCGTGTATGGTCATGGGAGACAATGTCTCCAGTCACTTTAACAAGAAGGAAGTATTTTTGTTCTCAAATTAAATAATTGATTCATCCAACGAGTTTTATTGAGTGTCCACTGTATGCCAGGTTCTCTCCTAAGCACTTAAGATACATCTGTTAACAAAATGCACAGATACCTATTTTGATGGAGATTACAGTCTAATAAGTATTAAACATAATAAATAAGTAAATTGCATTGTATATTAAAAGATGACAAGTCTATGGAGATGAAAACCAGAACAGGGAAAGGTAGATAGAGAGTGCTAGATGGGGCCAAGGAGGGTGGGTCTACCAATTTTAGGTCAAGTGGTCAAGATAGGCTCCTTGAGAGGATAACATTTGAGCAAACATTTGAGGAAGATGAGGGCATGAATCTTCAGGATCCTAGTTCAAGAGTTTCCTGGGCAGAAGGAACAGTCCAGTTCAAAGTCCTAAATTAAGAAATGCCCAACATGTTTAAGGACCAGAGGAAATGGGGAGCCACAGGAGAGAGTTGAGCAGATTAATAGGGTCTGAATTCTTTTCAAAAGTTTCACTTTGGCTATTGCATTGAGAATAGACTACAAGTGGTCAAGACAAAAGCACGAGTGTAGAACTCTTGTCTGCCATACCAGAGACCAGGGTTTGATTACCAGCCCATGCACTGTAGCAGGCAGGCCTCTCTCTCTTTCTGGTTTGGTTGTGTTCTCTGTGGAAAATCCCCAAAACCCCCTCTCCTTGCAGGCAATCGAGATAAGGCACATTCCTGGAATAGAACCCCCCTCCCCTAGCCTTCAGGAACTGGTGAAGACGCACATAGGCAAGAGAAGACATTCCTGGGGTGGGGGCTCCTCAACAGTTCAGTTCTGGGCCATTCTCAACTTAAATCAGCCAATTGTTTGTCTTGTCTTTAACATGTCATACAGTCTATAAAAGCTAAGGTTGCCTTTTGTTCGGGGCTCAGACTTTCAGAGGCTACTTGGCTGAACCTATGGCCATAGAAAATAAAACCTACTTCCGGAAACTACGGATCCTTAGCCTCAGCCCGTTCTAACTTCACTGAATGTTCCTGGAGACCTGCAACCTCATTCCTGGTTTTCGCGCTACAGCACCTTTAAACAAACAAACAAAAACATTGTGAACAAAATTCCCTATGATATATATATCACACCTCCCTCTGTGTGTGTATGTCTAGGTATAAATATAGAAATACACATATGTAGGGAGACATAAAAAAAAAGAAAGAAAGATGAAAGCAGAGAGGATTGCTGTACTAACATCAAAATTGATGGTATCTAACCCAAATTAATAGGCCATGCCCTTGATCATGAGGCTTACTCTAATGAGGCTTATGTAGGTGGCAGAGAAGCTTAGACTACCTATAGGATGCCTAAGAGTTACTTCTGGAGGACCTCTGTTGTTGCTCAGATGTGGCCTCATTCTAAGTCCAACTCTGCAAGTGAAAGCATTGCCCTCCCCTCTATGTAAGACATGACACCCAGGGGTGAAAGTCTCCCTGGTGACATGGGAGATGATTCCCAGGGATGAATCTGGCCCTGGAACCATGGGATCAACAATTCCATCCTGACCAAAAGGGGAAAAGAAGTGTAACTAATGAAGTATCAGTGGCAGAGAGAGTTCAAATAGAGTCAAGATGCTATTCTGGAGGTTGATCTTACGCAAGCTTCAAGTAGAGCCTGCTACCTATCATAACCTGCCAACCCCCAACCAGGGCCATTCCAGCCAATCCTAAAGAACACCTAGGGCAATATATAAGATTCCACAAGGCTTCATGCACTAGAGTAACTTTCCAGAAATCTACAGCCTCCAGATGGGTCCCTGGTCCAGATAAGTCTGAAACCTAGCCCATCCTCTCCAGAATATCAAATAGCTCCATCTCCCTACCCCATATTAGTGACAGACCCTTTCAATATCAAAAATTTAAATTTACCATAGCCCAAACAGCCCCAGAGAGTGGCATGGAAAGATCCGAGGTGATGATGAAATTATACATAGAAGATAGGACTTAACAAATGAATATGAATGCTGGAATCATTAAATAGATATTTCTTTTAGCCTCCAATATCTATTGGAGCAGCTAGAAGTAAAAACCTAAAATTATGAAATCATAACCCATGCCAAACTCTGAAATATGTTCTACAATTAATTGTGATGCTGTGCTTTGAAATTTATAGCTTTTTTGTATGTATGTTATTGTTCACAAAAAAAGAAGGAAAAAAAGTCAATTGTGATGATAAAAAAAAAATCTAAGCCCTCTAGCCTCCTATATTCTGGAGCAGCTAGAAGGAAAAATATGAGAGGATTGTATGGTCGCCCATGACCAACTCTGGGATCTGTCCTGTAACCACTTGTTGAAGAGTGCTTTGAAAACTATTGCTTTTTTTATTTCTTTGCTTTGTATATATGTTATACCAAACCATAAAAAAACTTAAAAAAAAAAAAAGATTAAAAAAAATCGATGCTATCTAATGTTACTCTGAGCTCAGAAGCTTCTTCCACAAGTAAAGCCGATTCAGGAGCAGCTGTTGTTTCTGCTCCTGCTGATGGAAGGAGGGGCACATTTGCTAGCCTTACTTGCTAAGAGAATCTGTGAGTTTGGAAGGAAATGAAGACTTCCATGAGACGGAGGCCTTTACATGTGAAACAGCCCAGGGTTTCATGCCGTGATACTGGGTGATTTGAACTGCCGTGGCTCAAGCAAACTGTTCAGATGTAGATGTCACAGACAGGAACTTGAGAAAGAGCTTGTATGAATTTAAAAACAGCTGAACCTAGAGGAATAAGGGGTGAAGGAAATTACACCATTTGGTTGGAAAAGAAGCACATCACTTCCTCTGCCTGCCTCTGAATATAAACATTTCAACAAGGGCCCCACCAGCGGCAGAGACCTTGGGGCTAGGAGAGATCTATCTGGTGAGACAAAAAAGGCATATGTGTTTAAAGGAGCTATTAGAACTCAGGACGCTAAGGTTCACCATGAGCTCTTTTACAATGCCACAATAAAGAGCATTCATAGCCTTGACCCAGAGCTGCTGTCTGCAAATATGCCTTCTGGGCATGCTACTCAAATTTGTCCTTTCCTGATAACATCTTGGAGTTCTCCCCTCATAGAAGACACGTCAACATCATTAAAAATCATGTAGTGTGTAACCTTGGAAACTGTATTCAATGTCTCTTATTATCAGTTCCCTCAACTGTAAAATAGGGATGATGAGAGTATTGACACTTACTTTTCATGGTTATATGGATTGATCTATGTAAAGCTTCTGGTTCAATGCCCAGGACTAATTAAGCCTCAGAAAATATTAGCTATCGTTATTTTCATCACCATTGGTATTGATTTTTATTGACACGTGGACACAAAAGGAAGCATGTGTCTCACAAACCAAGGCTACTCTCTTCTCACCACTTATTCAAAAACAATTATGAAAGATGCTCCAAGTTTACTCCCTTGCCCAAAGTAGGGCGCCATTGTGCTTTGCTTTGTTTTGCTGTGCTTCTTCATCCAATGCAAAAGCATTTGGTCTTGGTTTATCTAAGGTAAGAAAGATTCCTACTACTACATATAAGTACAACAGTACTTACATAGGCCACCCAGTGCATTTAGTGGTCTAGGTGCCTCATATTTTAAAAAGAAACTACTGATGAAAAGATAACAAATATACAAGCAAAAGCAAAAACAAAAAATAAGCAATCAAAAAAATTCCCCAAAGCCAGTAGGAGGGATGTGCTGCACTTAACAGTACAAGTTAGGAGCCAGCCCTCACATCTGCTGTGTGTCATTTCTGAGACAGGACAGGTCTTAGGAGACAGCCACTGCAAACCAGGAGGAAGTCAGGCTCGCCACAGTCTTGGAGTAGCCATAGTCTCCACCGGGATTCTTATGTCACTCCTTGGTGAGCAAAGTGACAGTTTACAAGATTTCTGGCTGGTTTTGTAATTTCTCTTACCTCCTTGTTTCATTCATTGTATTCAATGCTCTTTCTATTCAAGTAAAAGCCTTGTTTTCTCTGGAAGAACCACTGGCGGGCGACCCAGTGGCCCAGAGAAAGGGCCGTGCAACTCTCTTTTAAGGGGCATCCGACTTTGAACTGTACATACAAAACCAGTGGGTCCCAACCCCTGTGTTCACTTGTCCAGTATCCTAAACAGGCACTGAAGCGCCTTCTCACTGGAGCATTTGGGAAACATGAAGAAAAAGATCACAGTTTTCAGATCTACCATGTCAGGAGTAAAAGCTCCTTCCACCCCCAGAAACCCTCCATCCAAACACCAGACACCATTGTGTACTTTTGTGTTCCTAGCAACACAGTGGGAGAAGTTGAAAGGGGAGATGAGTGCAAATCCCAAGGGGCACGGGAAGGGGTGGGTGTGAGCAGTCATGGGCGGGAAGTTTCTTCCTCCTCTCTAGACAAGCCCTGGAGCGGGAGGGTATTTCTGGGAATGTGGAAAAAGTCATGATTTGCTTTCCCAGAGTTTCTTAAGAAGCATTGTGATAATGCATCTTGGAAATGGTTGAAGGAAAGATTCATCAAAATCCTGCCTGTATCAAGCGGGGAACCAATTATCCTCTAATCAGAGCTCATTGATCAAACTTCACAACCTAGCAATACAGTGAAGGAATGTTCTTTTTCATCAGATATTTAAAATATGTTCCATACGATCTTCCAATAATACTATTATTATAATGTCAATAAATCAATAATAAAAACATTAACACCCTTGGGGAAAAAATGGGCAATTCACAAAAAGCTGTACAAGCGAAAATAAAAATAAATAAATATTCCCGGACCATGCATCTCAAAAAAGAATAAATAAATAAATAAATAAAAGACAAAAACAAAAAAGGTAGTAAAAGTGACCAGTAAATTTACAGAGGTATACAAATTCTTCAGCAATGAAAGAAACATAAAATATAACAACATGATATATTTTTCTATTTATCAAATAGAAAATATAATTAACAAAGATCACACACACATTCATGGAAATCCATTTTTGGCATTCCAAGGACCTCCCCTGGCCCTTCCTGAATGGACACGGCCGGTCTTGAGTCACTCACTATGTAACCAAAAACAGGACTAAAATACTCGACTCTTCAGCCCAATCATTGCTGGTCTAAGTGCAAGCTTGCGCACTTGCTGATCAATTTCTTCCAGTTCTGAGAAACTAGATAAAATGACGCCAGGCTGAGGAAGAAAGGAAGAGGCAAGAACACACAGACAAGAGAACCAGAACAATATTAAGTGTATGAAATTCCACTTTGTGGGCCAGCGACAGTGAAATGGCATAATCACCATTGACCAAAGCATCGTGTCCCAGTTTAAAAAAAAGGCATAAGTGTATTTTCAGCAGTATCCTATTTTAGATAAGAGAGCTAAAAAATATCTTTCTTCACCAGCATTTTCAGTCAAACATTTTGCAGATGCGAAGTAGAGTGAAAATAAGAGGAAACAACAGAGAGAACTGAAAAATTATTCTTCCTACATTGTAATTAAATTTGAATGATAAAATTTTTACTTATAAAATTTTGTAATAGTTAAACTTGTGATAAAATTTTGGATTTATTCTTGTATTCTTGAAGTTGATTCTATGTTGCTGATATTCAGATTCAGCTTTAGCTTTGGCCAAATATTGACTTTGACATTTGGCATTTGGTCAAAATGTGTATTCAGTGGATCATATTTAAACTAAATACTCAGATGTATGAACGAGGTTCATGTAAGCCTACATTTATCAAAACATCATTTCTAAAAACTGGAAAAATATAATATTTATTATAAATATTCCATTATTTATAAAAAATGGAAACAATCAAACTGCTTAAAATATTGACATAGTTGTAATGTCCAAGTTCTAATGGGGAGTTATTCTCCTTCATTACGCATGTCCTAGAAGCACAGACTTATTAGGGATGCAGTAGCTGCCCTTTGCACCAAAGGGCTAACTTGTACCTGTGTCCCTTACAAATGAGAAAAGTAGTGAGGACACAGAAGATTTTCGAGAAGGGGACTGTTTCCTAATCTGTCCACTAGTTTGTCACGTGGAAGTGCTGTTCTCCAACACAGTCATAGTTAATGCATGAATTTCTAAGCAGAACAGTGATCTCTTTGTGTATTCACTTTCAACAGTGATCTCTTTGTGTATTCGCTTTAGACATTGATTCCCCCAGCAGTTCAGAGGCACTAACAATAACCTTTTATCTGGGCTCCCTAATTCTTACCTTAATGTTTGGTAGGCATGTTTTACTTAAACTTTTTTTATTATTATTGTTATTATCTCAGGAAAATGAAAACTTTCTCCAAAAGATGCAACTTTGTTCAAAACCATGAAGCCTGTACTTTTTCCCTCTACAGATGGAACCAGGGGTAATTCAGCGAAACAGACAGGACAAATTATCATCCCGGAAGAGGCATCTGTGACTATGAACTGCACATCTACATCCACAGGGCACCCCACTCTTTTCTAGTACGTCTAATACCCCAACAAAGCTCTGCGGTTTCTTCAGAAAGAGACAAAGGGAGAACAGCAGCAACTTCAGAGACAGAAAAGTCAAAGAGAAAAACTCCCTCATAGTGAAATACTCAGTCCAGGTGTCAGACTCAGCCATGTACAACTGTCTTTGGAGAGACACAGTGTTAAGAACACAGAGGGTGCTGAACAAAAACCTAAAGGGCCCAGATGAGACATGTAGTGAGGGTGAAAGCCGAGGTTGAGGAGCCTTGGTCTCTTTCCCAGATTGTCTGTCCCACTGGGGCATTAGTGGAAGATTGGGAAAAAATATCAGCTTCAGCTGTCTCTGACTCCAGAGGCATGGGGGTTTCTTTGGCTAAAAATAGGGTCAGGGGAAAGGGTCTCAGGTAATGCCCCTACTCTCAATCAGGTCTGTTCTCTCTTGTCCTTGAGGTTTCTTTGAACGATGTTGAGAAATTACAATCTAATGACATGGATGCCTGTACTGGCATTAGTTATGCAATTTTGGCCAGGTTGATTGATGTCTCAGAGCTTCAGCTTTTTCATCTGTGAAGTAGAAATAAAAATAATCACACAAATATAACATGGAGATCAAGTGAGGAAAAGGGGTGAGTTGGGTGTCAATGTCTCCTTTGAACTAGCAAGCCCCACCAAAACAGTCCTGCTCTCTTAAGGCAAACTTTCTCCCTGGTCCTGACCATTGTAATAGGGCCTTCTCAATCCACTGATTGATCACTAGACGCACACCCTGCCACCCCCCAGTCTGTTAAATTCAATGTATGCTCTTTTTTCTCATTGGCTCTTCTCTAAAAGACCCAATAAAAACTGAATGGAGTTATACAAGTTGCATAGGTGAAAGATGATGATGATGATGATGGACAGATAGGTAGATATATGGATAGATAGATAGATGGATGGATGGATGGATGGATAGATAGATAGACAGATCATCGCATATTATAAAACTATCTTCCTTAGAAGAATTTGGTAGTCCATAGAAATTGCAATATTATTTGACTTCATTTAGCACTCATTTATACACTTAAAAATGAGTTAACCCTCATTTATACTCTCAAAAAATACCTTTTAAAGCAAAACATTCAATATGAATGTTTACTTTTTTATTTTCAAAAGCAACATACACATTGGTATTCCTTTTCAAGCTCACTTGAGCACAACCTGACCTTGTCTCTCTTTTCTTCTACCTTCACATGGACATAAAACAACAAACAAAAAATTTTCAATATTAGAAAGGCTTAATCTGAGTATTTCACAGTCATTCTCCAGCTGGTTGAGTGGTTGCAAACTGGCAGAATTGGCCTATACCAACACTTTGGAAGGAGGTCTAGAAAATAAAGTATTATGTACTCTTGAGAAAAAAACTTATCAGGCTCCTAATTCAAGAAGGGAATTTAATATGTCCCTTTATCTCCTGCTTCTACTGAGGCTGGAGGAGTACAGGAGGGTAAAAGGCAATAGCTAAGCAGACACATCACACAGCTGAGCACAGAGAAGGGCTGCCACAAGTCCCACAATTAAGGCCAGTGCTGCTGTGATGGCCACCTCCAGGGGTAGTAAGAGGGACAACGTGGAGTTTCCTGCAGCAAGAATAATTCCGTTTTCTTAATTATGCCCTAACAGACCATGCTGACTTATTTCTTATCAAGTTATGAAGTACTTCCCAAGTCAACTATCCCAGAATATTTTCCATCACCACTATCATCGTTATCATTGATAACATTTCTTGCATTCATTATAAGCTCTGAAAATTTGCATGTATTATTTCATGTAATCTTTACTGCATTTCTATGAGTTGGATGCTATAAAGATTCCCATTTTAAAGATGAGGAAACCAAAGCAAAGAGAAATAAAGTGGCCTTCACAAGACCACTTACCATGAAGAGTAAAATAAAGTCCTGAGGTTCTAGACAGCCTAGCTCACTAGTCATTCATTCTTTGGCAAGTTTTTTTTTTAATTCAAATAAATATTAATTGAGCCCCTAAACATTCTTGGTGGTTTCTTAGGCAGTGGGGCACAAAGGTGAACAAGTCAGAAATGGCCCTTGCCCTATTGGAACATATCATCTAATGGGAGAGATTAATGTTAATCAATTATGTCAGAAATTAAAATGGGATACCTTATGTCTCAGGTTTGGCTGAGACCTCAGAAAGACAAAAATGAACAACTGATGGAACATATTCCCATATTGCAACACACAAAGAGCCATCTAGCAACAGTTTGGTGACCCCCAGCCTAACACCCACCTTCAAAGTATAGGATAGTTAAATTTGAGGAAACCCAAAAACTATATTACACTTATGACAGTACATCAAGACTTTCCATGCCCTTTCCTTCCTCCATCCCACCCTGGGGGAGCCAGAAGGAGCCTAATGAGTGGGAAAGAAGGAGGGAAAGCATTTTGAGTATTTAGTTTCCTTGGGCCACTCAAGCAAATACCATGAAATGGGTTGGCTAAAACAATGGGAATTTTTACAGTTTTGAGACTAAAAGAAAGACCAAATCAGGGCAAGATCAAGGCGATGCTTTCTTCCCAAAGACTGATGTTCTGGAACTGGCTGCTGCCAATACCTGGTCCTTGCTCTTCTGACATATATCAAGGCACATGGTGGTCTTTCACAGCCTCTCACTTCTCTTCCAAGGTTCATTGAATTTCAGCTTCTGGCTGCAACCTGTGGCTTTCTCTCCTCTGTCTGAATTTCATTCTGCTTATGAAGGACTCCAGTAATAGAACTAAGACCCATCCTGATTGAGGTGGACCACACTTTAACTGAAGTAACCGCATCAAAAGATACTACTTACAATAGATTCACACTCACAGGAATGGATTACATTTAAGGACATGTTTTTCTGGGGTACATACAGCTCTAAACCATATAAAGGGAACTAGACAAGAAAGAAGCCAAGTCATCTTCATTCACTTCAGGCTCTGACTTAAAATAGATCAGGGTGGGAGAGGGTCAGGAGGCAGAGGGAAATGCTTGGATTCAAAATGAAATTCATAATTTTGATAACTGCACAGTCTAAACATTTTAATTGACACAATAGGATAATTCCTAGAGAAATTATGTTATCCACAAACAACTATCAGAGAGAGCAGGGAGAAAGAGCTTGTGCTGGTTTGACAGGATTATGCACCCTAGAAAAGCCATGTTTTAATCCTAATCCATCCTGTGGAGGCAGCCATTCCTTTTAATCTCTATCCAGCAGTATAGGTTGGAAACTTGGTTAGATTATCTCCATGGAGATGTGACCCACCCAATTGTGGGTATTAAGCTTGATTAGATGGAGATGTGACTCCACCCATTCCAGGTGGGTCTTGATTAATTTACTGGAATCCTTTAAAAGAGGAAGCATTTTGGAAAAAGCTTGAGAGCCATGAGAGAGCAAGAGAGCCAGGAGAACCAGGAGAGCCCATGCAGCCAGAGACCTTTGGAGATGAAAGAATACATGCCTGGGGGAGCTTCATGAAATAAGAAGCCTGGAGAGAAAGCTAACAGATGTCGCAATGTTCATCATGTGTCTTTCCAGTTGAGAGAGAAACCTTAAACTTCTTCAGGGTTTCTTGAGTGAATGTAACCTCTTGCTGTTGCCTTAATTTGGACATTTTTATAGACTTGTTTTAATTGGGACATTTTCACAGCCTTAGAATTGTTAACTAGCAATGTAATAAATTCCCCTTTTTAAAAGCCATTCCATTTCTGGTATATTGCATTCCAGCAACTTGCAACGTAGAGCAGAGCTTATATGCCAGTTCTGCATGGACAAGTGTGAGAAAAGTTAAAGGTGCTTCATGATTGCACCCTATTGAGCTCTTCCTATCAATGAATAGTTATACAAATAACTATACAGAGAATGAGTTAATTACAAATGTAATGAGTACTCAGAAGGAGACTTTCAGGTAATTGTTTAAGAGTTTAACAACCCAGCCTGGAGTTTGGGAGACCCCATATCAGAGAAGCCCTCATGAGAACCTTGGAGAGAGGAAAATGGTGGATATTTCAGGAACTGAAAGAAAGCAATTGTGGCTGGAGCTCAGGGAGCTAGGAGACAGGAGGACTTGGAACACATCATGCATGACTTTATAGGTCACTTTAAGATAGTCCCTACTTATCATAAAAAGTAATGAATGTTTTAAAAAGATTTTAAGCAAAGAAATGGCACCATTAGAACTGTGACTTCAAAAGTTGCAGCTCCAGAGCCAAGAAAATTAAATAGAGAAAGAATAGTCTTTTCAAAAAATGGTGCTGAGTAAATAGAATGTCCACAGAAGATTGAATTTGGATCCCTCCCGCACACCATGCACGAAATAGGTCATAGACCTAAATGTAAGAATTAAAACTATAAAGTCTTTTTTTAAAAAAAATCACAGGAGTAAATTTTCATGATCTTGGGGTAAACAATGATTTCTTAGATGTGACACAAAAAGCACAAGTGATAAATCAGAACATTGATAAATTGGACTTCAGCAAAATTAAATTCATGGGGTCTTCAAAGAACACCATTGAGAAAATGAAAAGGCAACCTGCAAAATGGGAGAAAATGTTTACAAATCATCTAATAGGGGACTTGTGTCCAGAACATATAAAGAACTCTTACAATTCAATAGTAGGAAGAAAAATAGCCCAATTTTAAATTGAGCAAATGATTTGAATTGATATTCCCCCAAAGAAATAAGTGAATGGCTAAAAGCACTTTTAAAAGATGCTCATCAATCATTAAGGAAATGCAAGTCAAAACAACAATCATGTACCACTTCCTGCACACTAGAGTACTATATAAAAAACAACAACAAGAAAAAAAACAGACAACAACAGTACTAGCAAGGATGTGGAGCAACTGAAATCCTCATACATCGCTGGTGGAAATGTAAAATGACTTTGGAAAACAGTCTGGAAGATGCTCAAAATGCTAAACATTGAATTACCATACTATCTAGCAAGTCCACTCCCATGTATGTACCCAAGATATATATGTTCATAGGAGAATTATTCATAACAGCTAACAAAATGGACACAACCCAAATAGGCATCAACTGTTGAATGGATAGCCAAAATACGTTACTTCCATATGATGGAATACTATTCAGCCACAAAAAGGGATGAAGTACTACTGATATATGCCACAACATGAATGAATTTCAAAATCGTTATGCTAAATTGGAAAAGATCAGTCACAAAAGACCACAAAATAACACTTTTTATATAAAAATGTCCAGAACAGATAAATCTAAGGCACTGAAAATAGATTATAGATTGCCTAGTGCTTAGTGGGGCTGGGGGAGTAACGAACAGCGACTGCTGATAGGTACGAGGTTTCTTTTAGGGATGATGAAAATGTTCTAACCAGAGATTGTGGGGATAGTTGCACAACTCTGTTAAATAATTAAAAACTAACAAATTTTACACTTCAAACAGGTGAATTTATTATTACGTTTCAATCAAGACGTTAAAACAAAAGAAAAATTAAAAATTATGGAGGCAATATGGATAAGTTTAAACTAGAAAGGAAGCAATTTTTTCACATTATTAGTGATCAATTTAGAGTGTCAGGTTATGTTATTTCTCTCTCGACACTTTTTTTTTCCTCTAAACCAAGTATCACAATTTAAAGTGTGGTGATTATTTGTTGATTGGTTTATCTGTCTCTCTCTTTAGAGAGTAAGCTCCATGAAAACACAAGCCATATGTCCTTTGTTCTCTTGGTGTAAGTAGCACCTAGCAAAGTGCCCACCCTCTGGTGAGTTTTCCATCAATATTTGTGGAGTAAATGGATGAATTGCTATGTTTCTCATAGCAGAATTAACTCATCAAAGAATATCATTAGCTTTGTCTGCAACCTTTACTTTTATAAAATTACTCTCCAAGAAAAGGGTATAACTAAAACACAATGATCTCAAAGAACTGTGCCAAGTGATTGTTTCAAGTAGTTGTCAAAATTGAAATTTGCATTTTTATAAATACAGATTAGTGAAGTACACAAATGTGCTTACAAGGTAGTAAGATATATTGCTGAAGAGCTTGGGCTTTGGGCTTTAGAGTCGGAATGCTTCCTAAAATGTATTTGATCTTTGGAAATCCACTTGACCACTCTGTAATTCAGTTCCTTAATCTGTAAATTAGGGAGAAAAATAGTACCTGCCTTAGACGGTTATTACAAATGTTAATTGGTAAAGCAAAACTGTGGGATGAGAGAAATAAATCAACAAGTACAGCTAGACATTTTTAAGCACCCCTTCCAGAAACTGACATTTCAAGAAGAAAAAAATAAATGAATACATTATCTGAATTAATAATCTTGAATTAATAGATATCTATAGAACACCCAGCCAAACAAATAGAAAAATAGCATTGTTTGTTAGTATGCATGGACATTCACAAAAGTAGATCATGTACTAAACCACAGAGGAAGACTTGATAACTTCTGAAGATTCAACAAAATTTAGACTAGGTTCTCTGATCATAGTGCATTAAAATTAAGAATGAGTAAAAGCAATAGCTTAAAAATCCCATATGAATTGAAACTAATAACATGTGAAATAGTATATTAAATAACCATTGAGTTTAAAAAGGCATCAGAAAGGATATTATTAAATATCTAGAACTGACAAGCATAAAACCCCTATATATTAAGTATTGAGGAATGCAGATAAATCAGTACCTAGAGGAAAAATTATAGCTTTAAATGCATTTATTATAAACAAGAAAATATTTTCTGGCCAGCAGAAATAACTAATTGGTGAAAACTATGCCTATCCAGAACCCTCACTACATGGGAATCTCAGGGAGATAGTTTTTAGCTTTCCAGGCTCTGCACACTGAAAGACACTCTAGGAAGAGCTAAGCTGGATGTTGAGGAAACAAAACCATCATTTGCCCCATAGTTCCTAACTCATTTTACAAAACTATTCTACCACTGAAATCTGCATTAGTTACCCAGGACTGCTTTAACAAGTTACCATATCCTGCCTGACTCAAAACAACAGGAATTTATCCTTTCAGAGTTCTAGATATCAGATGTCCAAAATTAAAATGTGAATCCTAAAATATTCTACACTATATTATTTAAAATAGCACATCAATGTCAAACAGAATTTACAGATGGTTTAACATAGGAAATATACCAGTGTAAAGAACCAAGAGCTCATTAGCCCAATGGACATAAAGTGGTTGAGGATGTTCAGCCTTATGATCTAAAAACCAATTCTTCTTATATCCTAGGAAGAGAGTTTCCTGAACTTGTCAACAGGCACACTTCATACTTAATGGATAAATTTTAGAAGTATTTGCTTTCAGTGAGAAGTGAAATAGGGATATCAACTATCACCACTTAACTCTGATGTGTTACCAAGATATATCAGGCCAGCATTTTTAAGGCAAATAAAAATAATTAGAAACACATGGAATAAACCAATAAAGCTAAAGCAGTCACTTCTTTGAAGGCATGAGCACTAACACAGAAAAGTCAACCAAATCAATAACTAATAGAACTAATATGTGAGTTCAGTAAGATTTTTGGAGACAAGATAAACTCAGTAAGACAAATAGAATTTCTGTACTCCACCAACAACCAACTACGAAATATGAGATAATACAATTAAACTAGTGGCAGTGGACCCAATTCACTGTGAATTATCTTAAAAATAAAACTCAAGAACTCGATGAAGAATGTTTTAGAAGTCTGTCTAAAGTCACAAAAAAACACGCAAATAAGTAGAGAAATACCCCCAAGCACTTATAGGAGATGAATTAAAATGTTCTAAGATGTCAGTTGTACGTGAGATAAATACAAAGCCATCTAAACCAATTTTTCAGCTGTTTGTCTGAAAACGTCAACAATCTGAAATTTACATAGAAAAATAAATATTAGTGAATAATAAGTTAACTTTGAAAAAGAAGTACAGAGAAAAAGAAGGTATCCTATGAGATATTAAGACAGTTCACATTTATACCAGCAACAACAGTATTAAACAGTAAAAACTGTTTATGTTTGTATATAAACAAATGGACTAAAGGAACAGAAAGACCAGAGACAAATCCATTTATATGAGAATTTGATAAATAAGTAACATCTTTATACAGCTAATTACGTGTCAGGCACTGTTCTAAGAAATTTACATATGATGTCGTATAATCATCATAACAATCCTATGAGATAATTGCTATTATCACCTTCTTCATCATTATAATTATCCTCACTTTAGAATGATACAACTGAGACAGAAAAATTTAGTAACTTGCCTCAGTTATCCCAGGATAACTGAACCGGGATTCAAACTTAGGCAGGACAGCTTCGGCAATAACCTTAAACGATAAACTTACAGCCTCTTATCACAAGTCAAGGGGAAAAGAACAGACTGTTTAAAGGGCAATATTAGGAGAACGAGAAGTATAGGAGAAGAAATAATGTTGGATCACTACCTTCTACCATATACAAAGGTGGAAATCTGCTGATTTAAAAGAAGCAAACCTGAAAGATGAAACTATATTTTGAATAGAATAAGATGTAGGGGGATACCTTTGTGACCTTGGAAGGAACAGAACTCTTTGAAAAATATCTATAATGCACAAATAAAGCGAAACATTTATGGCTTTCATTACATCAAAATTAAGCTTTTCTGATCAACAAGACACCATAGGCAAACTAGATAGATAATATAACATTGAAAGAAGTCAAAACCAACAAAAGGCTGATATCTAAAATGTAATAGAAACCTCAACAAAACGAGAAAAAAAAGACAAAAAAAAATGAATGGAAAAAACAAATTGACTAACAACCAAGCAATGAAATTCAGAAAGTCACTGGTAAACAGAGAAAAGCAAACTAACACAAGGTTTTCCTGGACACGCAGGAAACCTCACGCCCAGGTGGAGAAAAACCTATGGCAGCAGCACTTAGACAAATTAAGTTATAGGTACACACCGTGATCCAGCAATCCCACACGTGACTATACTTCCTAGAGGAAATATCCTGGATCATACGAGTGCATGTGCAAAGATGCTCATTATGTGCTGGTTGTGGTACTGAAGGCTTGGAGGCAATCTAAATGGACATCACTTGGGAAGATGGGTAAGTAAAATGTGATGAATACAACTTGTGGGATGTTATGCGGGGGTTAAGAACCCAAAAAAAAAAAAAAAGACATCACCTCAACAATATGCATACCTCTGAAAGACTAATGCTGAGTGAAAAACAACAAAACAGAGATAGATACCACATAAGTGTACAGACAATTTCAAGCATGCATACTAAATGTCAGTGCCATTGCCTGTGGGAAGAGGAGACTATACGTGGGGAAACAAAAGGGCATAAAAAATAATCATATTAACAAACCCAGGGAGCGAAATTATTCCAGTCTAAAATGAATACGTGTTTGAGTACACGTGAGCGCGTGTTTGTGTTTTGGACACAAGTCTGTTAGGGATCTGCTACAGGGAGGAGTCCACTCTTCATATCTGATCCCTCCACTCTGGGATCAGTTAAATGCTGCTTCCTGGAGTGGGGGTCTGGGTTTCTGAGAGGCTGAATGATGCATCATGGAATAAAAGGAGAGTTCGCTTTGCAAGGGGTAAATCTTGACCAGTGGGAAATAAAAAGCAGGTGGGAACCAGGCAGATAAATCTCCCCTTTCCTATACTTTATGAGCTGTTTCCAGAAGTCCCATGTGCTGGGCACACACACCAGCAGAGCAAGCTGTTGCTTCCCTGGCATTTTATTTTAAAGTAGTGGCCAGCACAGAAACGAATCTCATTGTATTGTTTTACATCTTTCCTTGCCTCACATTCTTTTTCCTCAGCCTCACTTCCGTAGACTTGTATCTTCCTTGGCTCTATTTCTTAAAGATCTGGGCTAAACAGTATGCCATAAACTAGGTACATGAAGCTTAAAAAAAAGGCTTAATGTAGAATTCACACAGAGTTATAACTTACAAGCTATGATAATTACTTAAGTTGCTTTACAAGATTGGACATTTTATATTCATGTTTAAATTGTTCATTTCCTTTAATCAAGGAATTGGATATTTGCCTTGTGTAATCTCATTGATTGGTTAGTTGAGGAATTGAATATGGCTACAAATTCAAGATATTAGAGAAATCGGATATATTTTATTACACAAATGCTTTCCGGTTTTACTGTTTTAGTATTTCTTTCATCATTTTGTTGGACTTATTTGTATTCTTTAGCCTAGTCCTGATGTACTCCATTATTTTGAAAGTCAATAATGTATCTTTCCTCCATCTACACTGACTACCAATAAAGATCGGGAAAAAATTTTAAATTTCAACGGAGTTCAGAAATAAGAGGTAATTACAAACTTTAATATTACTGTAGCTAATGGGAAAAGAAGCTCTATGAAATTAAACTTAATGTAAACCAGCTCAATAAGACTATGAAAGATGGAATCATCTAATGAAACCTAGAGCAGTACATGAAGTGCACTAACTCAGATCTTAATTTTAATTAAAAATTATAGAAATACAGAGTCTGACACATCGTCAAAGAGGAATGGCAAAGATGGCATGACCTTTAAGGAAAGCATTAGAAAGTTAAAACCCAGAATGAAATTAAAGCTTAAGGAAAATGTGAAGTGCAACACAAAGGGCATTTTAGAATGGTTTGGAGAAAAGTTTGGGAGGGAGGCACTGATTCCCATACTGAAGACAATAGAATAATGCTGGCAGAGAGCAAAGAAAAGGTGGCGTTCCTCAAGTCCTAATTTCATTCTCTATTCATGATCAAGCAGAACAATTCAATTTAGAGAAATGTTTTTTTTTATTGTACCTCAGGATTTTGTCCTTCATCCTGGCCTGTTCACTATTCACATAAGGTATGCCCATCAGATGTGCAAACAGCACAATGCTGAGGTAGGCAGTTAATGTGTTATATCAGAAAATACAGATTGAAATCATTTCCGCAAACGGAAAGATGGAGTGAAACAACCGAGAGGAAATTCAGTGAGGATAACTATTTATTTATGGATGTAGTTTTATAAAAATCAATCGCAAACATATCTAGGCATATATAGAGAACCTTGGAGTTACAGTACTTAAAAAAAATGGTGCAGATATATAACCCACTTGGACTTGCTCAAGGGAAAGGAGATTTGCTGAAAGGATACAGGTAAGTTTCATAAAATCCATTTTCAAAAAATACAGCTGGACCTCACAGGGAGAAGGAATCATCAATTGACTACTCTTTCTCTCTGAATGCATAATCAGTTTTCTTGTTGGAAGACCAGATTCTACTGCAAGCCTGTTAGTTTCTATTCCACAATAATTTGAGTTTGTACATGCCCAGCTTTCATGTGCCAAGGGGACTCTGGCTCCAACACCACATAGTCTTATAGTGACAAATACTGTCTAGCTAATGTTTCTATATCTCTATTGCAAATTAATGAACCAGGTGTTTAACCAAATCGAATAAGCTATAGCTAGGGCAAGGAGGTCTCCTGGTGTAAAGATGACCCCTAGATCCATCCCTTGAGGGGCACTTCCAAAGGAGGGGTTGGTCCAGAAAGGAATCCCAAAACTGGAAAATACCAATCAGCTCAAAGTAATTCACCAGTGTTGCAAAATCCCGGAAATAATCTTAGATGACAATCAGAGTTAAGGAGAAACCAGATGAAAAAAGTAATATTTGGGAACATTTGAAACATATTTGAGGAGAAATGGGCAAACGATAGCAAGTCCAAAAAGAAAGATAGGATTAGGGAAGGAATCTGAAATAAAACCACAGGGAGAAAAAGGAACATGGAAACAAACTGAGATATTTGCAAGAAACACCTAATAAAGACAACAAAGCTGTCCTTGGGTACTCTGAAAGGTGCAATGTGAAATATACAGGTCACTATTCTGTCTACTTGTCTTAGCATAGTCGGCTGAAGCCAAGGAATCATTGGATTTCTATTCCCTACCCCGTACTCCCCAGGACTCCTAGTTGGATAATACTAAACTTGGTTCCAGATTGGTCTTGTTTTTTTCATCAGGTTTTTGACCTACATCACCGACAACTGAGCATCATGCCACTAGGTGGCAATATGGGCATTTTATTTAAAAGATCAAGGATGGTTCATTTTGCAGATAGCCCTAAGTGTACGCTTGTACATTTGAGCAGTCTCTGACTGCTCAGGAATCCCCTTTGAATTCTAAAGTAAACGTATAGAAGTTATAATAATAAAAGAGTCCTTTGACTAAGTACCATATATTCCAAACGCCATAGCAGTCATCTTTGTGAGCCTCAACTGCAGTAATCACAGTGAAAACCCAGCGAATTTTGTTGACTATTTTGTGGCTTCGGGTGGGCTAAATGAACAAAGTAAATCAGGTATGATAGATGATGGTAAGAAAACAAAAACAGGTGATATGATAGAATAAGAATGGGGATTATTTAATTACAAGGATAGGAAAAAACCTCTCAAGTGACAGTTGGGCTGAAACATGAATAGAGAGCAAGTCATGCTAACTTATGGGCCATGCATTCCAAACATAAAGAATATAAAATACAAAAACTTTAAAGTAGGTTAAATTGTGGAATATTCCAGGAACAGCAGTAAGATCAGGAGAGCTGAAGCCCAGTGAATGAGACAGAAATTGCTAAAAAAAAAAAAGAGTCTAAGAGGTGTCATCTAGAGCTTTACAAAACCTGCAGTTAGTGTGTTTGAGTTTTAATATAAGCATAGTGAGAAGCCACTGGAGAGTTTTAAAGAGAACAGTGATAGGATTTGATTTTCCTTTTTAAAAAATATCACTCAGAAATAGAAAATAGAAAATAAAAAAGGAGTGGGAGGGGGGAAGAAAAAGACAATAAAAACAGGGAGAACATCTGGTAGACTATTAAAATAATCTAAGCAAAAAGAAGATGGTGGCTTGGACTAAAATGAAAGCAGTGTAGAGGAAGAGAAATCTTCATATTAATATTAACATGAGAACTTGCTCATGGATTAGGTATGGGAGGAGGGTAGGACAAAGAAAGGAACCAACAGTTTCTTCATATTTGGCCCGAGCAAAATGGGTACATCTTGAAAGGATTTCCAGAGATGGATAAGACTGGAATAGGAATAGGTTTGGGGGGAAAATCAAGATTAGTGTTTTAGCCATGCTGGGTTCATGATACCCATTAGAAATCCAAGTAAAGATGTCATAAGGGCAGTTAGATAAATGAATTTGGAGCTTAATGAAGAAGTCAGGATTAGAAATTAAAATGTTGGATTTTATTAACATACACTTGGTATCAAAGTCAGGGGGCACGGTGAGTTAGATGTTCTAGAGAGAAAGTACAGTCAGTTAAGAGATAAGGACTTGGTTGAGAATCAGGCATTTCAATGTGTAGAAAGTGAGCAAGAAGGAAAGGAGAGCAGGAAGAGGGACTGAGGACTAGCCAGAAACCGGAACCAAGAGAAGAGAACGTGTAGGTGAGAGAAGGCAATGTTCTGACAGGCTGAGTAAGATGATAGCAGGGAAGTGACCATCAGATTTACTACAGTGAGGTTCTAGTGAATTCGACAAAAACAGTTTCAGGGAACTGGTAGGAATGCAAACCAATTGAAATCAGCCAATGAGCAAATAGATGGTAAAGAAATAAAAGCAGGAAAAAAATAGATAATTTGAGAAGTTTTGTTGGGAAGGGGAGCAGAGAAATGTAACAGTAGATGAGAAAGAAGAGAGATGAGAGAACAATTTGTTTTCCTGTTGGTTTGTTTGTTTTTGAACAAGAGACAGCAGGGTATGATTTCAGAGGGAGAAATAATGGTATTATTACTACTGACAGATGCTTGCTCATATCTAATTTATAAAACTATAGATATTTGGAGTTAAATCATCAAATAAACAAAAATGATTCACTTGCAGAAAAAGGATCTCTATTGTCTAACATAATTACTTAGAGTTTAAATGTATTCTCCTTCTTCAGCCCTGAGATTTAAGCAATCCAGTTTTAAATTTTTGAGTTGAATTAGCATATGTCCGGGTTACATTCCTTATTGAGGCAGTAGCTACATCTCTTGTAAGGTAACAGATGTATGAAAACTAAACAATGACTGTGGACTTTGTACTTGAATTGGAATTTTGTTTGAAATTTGTATTCTAATTTGGCTAAAGAATAGCCTCTGTCCTCCTGGAGCTTATATTCTCAATGGCAAACAGACAACAAACAAGTAAGTAAATAACAGGTAAAGACATGGAGATGCAGAAAGAAAATCAGAAAGAACAAGTTACTTTTGATGCAAAAGATAAAATAGTATGTTTCCACACAATTTGCTTTAAGTGTTTATTATTGGCAAAATACAATGCTATTTGTGGCCCGGTGCCTGCCCAACTTAAAAAAAAAAATACAATGCTAGTCACATTGTGGATATGAAAATGTATAAAACACAGCCCCTGTTATTGAGAAATTCATTATCAGAAACAGACAACAAAGCAGGTATAATCAGTAAGAACTTACTATGAACCTAAACACTGCATATCAAGTCGTTGAAGGCCAGTGGTCCCCGAGAGATAAGAAACAAAGCAAGTGTGTCCTGCAATCGTCCTGGCTTATTGCCTCAAGAAAGTTTCCAGACCACTGCACAGAGAGGGGAAATTGAGGCAGAGCCCAGCAGACTCCCGGAGTCAAAGAGATGAAGCTGAGAGATCAGGGAAGACTAAGAGGCTAGAGATGACAGAATTACAAAAAGGAGAGCGCTGCACAGCATGAGAACCCTGGAATTCTGCAGAGTATCCCATGTTGTATTCAGCAAATTACTTGTCAGGGCATGGGTGTTGAAACTACCCTGGCTGGGAAAGAACCATCCAGAAGGATTAGAGGGAATAGTGATTCTTTAGGTCAAACCAGAATTTGGAAAGGAGCTTATTACTTGGCTATGTCATTTAATTAATAATTTCATTTTTCTCTGGCTTTAGTCACTAATGATTGTCAGTCATTTTTAAACAAAGAATTATTGAATATAAATATTAAAGAAACAATCCTGCCTGATTTAGATAAAAAGTAATGACAAAAAAAGAAAACGTTAACCATCTATGGCATTAGCAAAACAGTTGTTAGCAAGCCTTGTTTAGCTTTCACTGTTCATCCCTGAATTCATCCCCCTAGAAGATAAAGTTAGCACAAATTTAAAACTTGCTGGCACTTTTAAGAACGTGGCTTTGCATGATGTAAAGCCCCATTTACTTACATCAACTTCACACCTCAGCTATACTCAGTTTTTTAAAAATGTTTTTTATTGTAAAATATAACATATATACAAAGCAAAGAAAGAAAAAAGCAATAATTTTCAAAGCACACTTTCTCAGCTTTTAGTGAGCAAGTTCATTTCACCAATGTGACAAATATCCAATGTGACATTGTAAGTACTTTCACCATATTTCCTCTCATTCTTCCTAGACTGAGGATTTCTAATTCTTTAGAATCTTGCTCTTATCCCTTTATCATTCTTATTGTGATGCTTCTCTGGGTATTCTTTTTTTTTTTTAACTTTAATGAACAACTGCCTTTACTGCCTTCCAGAAAGAATTCAAACACCATTTCCACATTGACAGTTCTGCATTCCCTGAATCCTGCCTTCCCAAGGCAGAAGTTATTTTAACAACCACATTTCCCAGGCTCCCTTGCAGCGAGGGTGCAGACGTGAGACCTGCTGAGTCGCTGAGTGGGAGCGAGATAGGGAGGGACACACTTTTGCTTTGCCCGCGGCATTAGACACCACATGGTTCCAAAGTCCACAGCTGGGGCGGCTTCTTAATTGGGCCAGGAACAATAATTTCCTTGGCAGCCCAACTCAGCTGTGTTCTGGGGCGGGTGGTACTGGGGGCAGCTTCCTGTCCAGGCCTTTTAGCACCACCAGCTAGTGGTTCCATGATTGGGACAGGGACGCAACCTCCTCACCAGGCCAAGCTCTGTGGGTGATTCTGGAAGTCAGGCCTAGAGTCCGTTTCTCCAGCCTGCCTAATAATTCTCCAAGTCATCTAATATCTCTCCCCACATCCCTATCTGCTTAGACACCTCTTTTATTCTCGTCACTTCGCACACAGCACATCTCACTATTTAGTTTGAAGCCCACCATGGCTTTCATTCTAATATACTTTAAGCTGGGTATTAGAAATGGTTAGCCTCTTTTCCGCAGCACACTTGGCTTATCTCAACAAGGAGTAGCCTGGAATGTTTTATAATGATTACTGGCTCCTTTCCTGGCAAAACTGTGACTAAGCAAGAGAACAAAGTCAGTGCTGATAATTGGATCAAGACATTTCACGGGATGAAAGCTCAATGCATTTCAGAAGTCAGATCACATAGACACCAACTTCCTGAGAGATACAAAAGAGCCTTCATTTGCTACTGATATGGGTGTGAGCCAAACTGAAAACTTTTTAAAGACTTCTTCTCTCGGAATGTTTCTTCAAACCTTCACTGGGTTCATGTTTGAACCCCAGAGCCATTGGGGACCTCAGACCAGAAAACTTTGAATTTCATAATTAATTAAAGATCATTTTTTTTAGTTGTGTGGGAGTCGGGAGGCAGTTCAAAGGCTAAACTTGGGGCTTACATCATACCATTCTTACCAGTTTAAATCAAATCCTTACCCATTCTTTAAATATTGTATTAAATGTCATTTCCGCAATGAGAAATATCCTGTTCTCCCAATCTAAATGTTTTTGCCCACCCTTTTTACTGTTTGAAAGAGCCCTATAATTTCCTCTGTAGGCCGTATCATGATTTTTACCTATTTCTGTGTAGTTATTATTATTATTTTTTTTAATATTCAATCCTTTATTTGTCCTTCTCAAAAGTATATTTCTATGGAAATTGTAACTGTGTCAAACTCTGAAACATGTTCTAGAACTAATTGTGCTGCTGTGCTTTGAAATTTATAGCTTTTTTGTATAAAGGTTATTTTTCACAAAAAAAAAAAAGGAAGGAAAAAAGTTGATTGTGATGATAGAAAAGTATTTAAGCCCTCTAGCCTCTTATATCCCGGAGCAGCTAGAAGGAAAAATCTGAGAAAATCGTATGGTAGCCCATGACAAACTCTAGGATCTGTTCTGTAACTACTTGTTGAATAGTTTTGAAAACTATTGCTTTTTTATTTCTTTGCTTTTTTTTAATAAACTTTTTTATTAATTAAAAAACTTAACAAAAGAACATTAAGATATCATTCCATTCTACATATACAATCAGTAATTCTTAATATTATCACATAGTTGCATATTCATCATTTCTTAGAACATTTGCATCGATTTAGAAAAAGAAATAAAAAGACATCAGAAAAAGAAATAAAACGATAATAGAGAAAA
>PVIY010006166.1:0-89435 GCA_004026745.1 Myrmecophaga tridactyla
TGTGACTGTGTGATTGTGAAAACCTTGTGTCTGATGCTCCTTTTATCTACCTTGTCAAAAGATGAGAGGAACATATGGAAAAAATAAATAATAGGGGAAACAAATGTTAAAATAGATTTAGTTTGAAATGCTAGTGATCAATGAAAGGGATTAGTAAGGGGTATGGCCTGTAAAAATTTTTTTTCTGTTTGTTATATTTTTCTGTTGTCTTTTTATTTCTTTTTCTGAATTGATGCTAATGTTCTGGGAAATGATCATGATGATGAATATGTGATGATATTGTGAATTGCTGAGTGTATGTGTTCGGAATGTTTGTGTTTCTTGTAATTTTTTTTAATCAATAAAAATTTTTTAAAAAAAGTGCCTCACATAACCATGTGAATGTAGAGTACAAAATCTGTAGGGCAGGCTGTGAAGCTAATGATTCTGATGGAGGGTCTGGGTGAACTCCACAGGAGAGACTCGCCGACTGAAGCAGGAAGAGACCCTGTCTCTTCTGAATCCTCCTTGAAAGGCTTCCAGTGATTAGATTAAGCATCACTCATTAAAGAAGACACTCCCCTTGGCTGATTACAAGTGAAATTGCTGTGGATGTAGCTGACATGATCATAATTTAATTTTATGAAATGTCCTCATAGCAACAGACAGGCCAGCACTTGCCCAACCAGACAAACAGGTACCACCACCTGGCCAAGGTGACACATGAACTTTGACCATGGCAGTCCACCCCATGTCACCTTGGCAGCTATACCCATTACCTTAAACCATACCTAATTTCTAAATAGAAAACAATAAAAGACACATTTTTCCTTACCTAACAATACTCAACTGTCCTGCATATAACAGGAAGCACATTAAATCTCTCCAGATTGGGTGCAAGTCCTTGGGTAATATTCATTCTTAAACTTGATATCTTACAACTTAAATAGTATAAGATGAACAAAACAACATTACATCCTCTTTTTTGTAACTGATCACGTGGTCATAGTTCATATTTATCACTACCTTCTTCCACTACCCATTCCATGTTCCCTTTACCCTCAGCAAGCATTTCAGCTGGCCGTGATTCTTTGTCTGGTGAAGTGGCCCAAACCTTCATTCCTGAAGTTTAAGAGCCATTGGTAATCCTGCCTGGATTGGGCTGTTGTAGTTTTCCATTGACTTTAATCATAGGATGTTGTAGTACTAAAAGACACCCTAGGGGATCTCCTATATTCCAGGAAAACTCTTCTTTACCTCCATTGTGTAGTTGCAGTCCTATTTCCCCCTGATAGTCAGGGTGAATCACCCCAGCCGGTAATGTAATCCCCTTCTTGGCTTGTTGATCCAGGGACATGAGTAGCCCAAAGTGAGCAAGTGGCAGTCTTAGATTCCAGTTCAATGGAATCGTTGTTTCTCCTGGTATAAGCACTTCCCCTTTTGGAACTAAAACCTGTAGACCAGAAGAGCTCAAGGTCACAGGGACAGAAGGCACACATTTTCCTAGTGGATAACTAGGGGTAATAGTGAATGGTGCCACTCCCATTTCCATCCCTTAGTTCCTGGACCCATGGATCCTGGCTATGGGAGAAACAGCACCACACAGCAGACACTGATTCAGAGCATGCACAGCTTCCTGTAGAACAGTACCCCAGCCCTTCAAGGTGTTGCCACCTAGTTGGCACCATAATTGGGTTTTCAAAAGGCCATTCCACTGTTCTATTGACCCAGCTGCTTCTGGATGATGGGGAACATGGTAAGACCAGAGAATTCCATGAGCATGTGCCCATTCCTGCACTTCATTTGCTGTGAAGTGTGTTCCTTGATCAAAAGCAATGTTGTGTGGCATACCATGACAATGGATAAGGCATTCTGTAAGCCCACAGATGGTAGTTTTGGCAAAAGCATTGCATGGAGGGAAAGCAAACCCATATCCAGAGTATGTGTCTATTCCAGTTAGAACAAATCACTACCCCTTCCATGAAGGGAGTGATCCAATGTAATCAACCTGCCACCATGTAGCCGGCTGGTCACCTCGGGAAATGGTGCCATACTGGGGGCTGAGTTTGGGTCCCTGCTGCTCACAGATTGGGCACCCAGCAGTGGCTGTAGCCAGGTCAGCCTTGGTGAGTGGAAGTCCATGTTACTGAGCCCATGCATAACCTCCATCCCTACCACAATGACCACTTTGTTCATGAGCCCTTTGGTCAATAACAGAAGTTGCTGGGGAAAGAGGCTGACTGGTATCCACAGAATGGGTCATCTTATCCACTCGATTATTAAAACCTTCCTCTACTAAAAACCCTAAAATGAGCTGAGACTCAGCATCAAGGGATTGAGAAAACCTTCTTGACCAAAACGGGGAAGAGTGAAATAAGACAAAGTGTCAATGGCTGAGAGGTTCCAAACAGAGTCTAGAGATTATCCTGGAGGTTATTCTTACACATTAAGTAGACATCACCTTGTTATTCAAGATGTAATGGAGAGGCTGGAAGGAACTGCCTGAAAATATAGAGCTGTGTTCCAGTAGCCATGTTTCTTGAAGATGACTGTATAATGATATAGCTTTCACAGTGTGACTCATGCTCCTTCTATCCACCTTGTCAACAGATGAGTAGAGTATATGGAATAAAAATAAATAATAGGGGAACAAATATTAACATAAATTTAGTTTGAAATGTTAGTGATCAATGAAAGGGAGGGGTAAGGGGTTTGGTATATATGAATTTTCTTCTCTTTTCTTTTTCTTTTTTTTCTGAATAGATGCGAATGTTCCAAGAAATGATCATGATGATGAATATACAACTATGTGATGATACTGTGAATTACTGATTATATATGTAGAACAGAATGATCAAAATCAGAATGTTTGTGTTTGTTTGGTGTTTTTTGGTATTATAAAAAAATGTAATTAAAAAAAACCAAAACTTTACTCTACTGAAGTCACCCTCTAATGTGCACTCACATGGGACACAAATATGTTCATGTTTTTCACCCACTCAGAAAGGTCTATCCACATACCTCTTCCCCAGACCTCTTTGTCACCAATTTTCCAATTATGGACTTTCCAAGTCCCTGATCATCCAGCCAAACCATTAGCAACAGCCCATGAGTCAGTATACAAACACACCTCTAGCCAGTTCTCCTTCCAAGCAAAATGAACAACCAGGTGCACCACTTGAAATTCTGCCTGTAGGGAGAATTTTCCCTAGAAAGGGGTTGTAGTGCTGCAGCTGTTCACTTTCAGGTGGTACCTGCATATTGTGCTGAACCATATGTAAACCAGGCCTGAGTTTCCTCTTCTTCAGTCAATTCACTGTAAGGAACTCCCTAAGAGGCCATAGCTCTGGTCTGGGAAAGAGCAGGTAATGTGGAAGGAGTGGAGACCATGGGCATTTGAGCCAATTCTACATGTAACTTACTTGTGCCTTCAGGACCTGCTCTGGCCCTATCTCATATATACCATTTTCATTTTATGATAGATTGCTGCTGTGCATGTCCAACTTTATGGCTTGGTGGGTCAGACAACTCAGGTCTCATGGTAACTTGGTGGCCCAAGGTTAAGTGTTCAGTCTCTGCTAAGGCCCAGCAGTAAGCCAAAAGCTGTCTCTCAAAAGGAGAGTAGTTATATGCAGCAGATGGTAAGGCTTTGCTCCAAAATCCTATGGGTTTGCATTGTGGTTCCCCATAGAGGCCTGTCAAAGGCTCCAAACAGCATCTCTATTTGCCATTGACACTTTCAGCACCATTGGATCTGCTGGATCATATGGCCCAAGTGGCAGAGCAACTTGTACAGCAGCCTGGACCTGTCACAGAGCCTCCTCTTGTTCAGGTCCTGACTCAAAATTAGCAGCTTTTCTGGTCACTCAATAAATGGTTTGGAGTAGCAAACCCAAATGAGGAATATGTTGTCACCAAAATCCAAAGAAACCAACTAGAAACTGTGCCTCTCTTTTGGTTGTAGGAGGAGCCAGATGCAGCAACTTATCCTTCACCTTAGAAGGGATATCTTGGCATACCCCACACTATTGGACACCTAAAAATTTCACTGAGGTGGAAGGACCCTGTATTTTTGTTGGATTTATCTCCCATCCTCTCACATGCAAATTCCTTACTAATAAGTCTAGAGTAGTTGCTACTTCTGGCTCACTAGGTCCAATCAATGAGATATCATTGATATAATGGGCCAGTGTGATGTCTTGTGGGAGGGAGAAATGATCAAGGTCCCTGCAGACTTGATTATGACATAGGGCTGGAGAGTTGATATACCCCTGAGATAGGACAGTTAAAGTATATTGCTGACATTGCCAGCTGAAAGCAAACTGTTTCTGGTGGTCCTTACTAACAGCTATTGAGAAAAAAAGTGTTTTCCAGATCAAAGCTGTATACCAGGTACCAGTGGATGTATTAATTTGCTCAAGCAATGATACCACATCCAAAACAGCAGCTGCAATTAGAGTTATCACCTGGTTGAGCTTACAATAATCCACTGTCATCCTCCAAGACCCATCTGTTTCCTGCACAGGCCAAATAGGAGAGTTGAATGGGCATGTGGTGGGAATCACCACCCCTGCGTCCTTCAAGTCCTTAAGAGTGGCAGTAATCTCTGTAATCCCTCCAGGAATTCAGTATTGCTTCTGATTTACCATTTTGCTAGGTAGGAGCAGTTCTAGTGGCTTCCACTTAGCCTTTCCCACCATAATAGCTCTCACTGCACAAGTTAGAGAGCCAGCATGGGGATTCTGCCAGTTGCTCAGTATGTCTGTGCCAATTATGCACTCTGAAGCTGGGAAAACAACAAGAGAATGGGTCCAGAGACCCACTAGACCCACTGTGAGATGGACCTGAGCTAAAACTCCATCAATCACCTCGTCTCCATAAACCCCCACGCTGACTGGTGAACCAGAGTGATGTTTTGGGTCCCCTGGAATTAATGTCACTTCTGAACCAGTGTCTAATAAACCCCAAAATATCTGATCATTTCCTTTTTCCCAATGCACAGTTATCCTTGAAAAAGGCTGTTGATCTCCTTGGGGAAGGTTTGGAGGAAGACTAACAGTATGAATTTGTGGCAGTGTAGCAGGGTTCTCCCCCAAAAGTTCCTGGCCTCTCCTTCATTCAAGGGGCTCTGGGTCTGTAAACTGTATCAAGTCTGGAAATTGATTAAGGAGTGTGACTCTGTGTTTTTGTAATTCAGGTTAGATTCTGTTCACTTGACCTAGAACTCTTGTTTATACAGCTCAAAAAAGAATTTAGTAGACTGCTCTTCTATTGTATTTCTTGGTACCCCATGATTTGCTAGCCAATGCCACAAATCTCTGCAAGTCTGATTATTTTGACTCCTGCTTTGAGTTGATTGTCTATTATAATAGCGATATCTACCCTGTCTTTAGTGATTAAGTGCTGCCACCTGGCTTCTGCCAACTCAGGATCCTGTCATCCCCATTGTGTTTAAGGATTCCAGCTCAGTGACAGCAGTTCCCACACTAATATCTGATCTACAGATAAGTGCAACTACAGAGCTCTACAAGGATGATGGCGCTAGTCTCACAAACTTATTTCTCACTGTTCTGGTAAAAGGTGCATCCTCTGGATACTCCTGAGGTGTAACAGCAGGCTTTGCATGATAAATCCACTCTAACATTCCAGTCTCTCTAAGCCTCTGGATCCCCTCATCTACATTATTCCACGGCAGTTCTGGCAATTCAACCTCAGAAAAAGTTGATCATCTTTTGATTGCTGTTTCAGCCAATCATGCAAATAAACTGTTAATGCCTTTTCTAACCCTTTGAGCTATAACATTGAATGCAGAATCTCTGCTTAGTGGGCCCATATCAATAAATTCAGCCTGATCCAGCCTTATAGTTCTCCCACCATTATCCCACACCTTTAAAATCCATTGCATCACATATTCCCCCTGATTTCTGTCTATATAAATTGGAAAACTCACACAGATCTTTTGGAATATAACATACTTCCTCATATGTGATACTTTGTACCTCACCTTTAGGAGCCTGTTGGGACTTTAGTCTAGTTATAGGTCTGGAAGAAAAGAGAGGTGATGGAGGTGGATCATGAAAAGATTTAGGAATATCTCCCAAGCCATTTGCTTCAGGGCCTTCATTTGCAGTTTCATCTGGTGAAACAGGATTAATCACTTTAGGGCTAATCCCTTCAGATGGAGTTTGAGTGGCCAACTCCTCAAGGCAAGCTGGAGGTGGGGCAGGTATGTCCTCAGGGCAGACTATTACAGGGTTATCTAGAGAAAACTCAGAATGACCTAGGGTTTCAACCTCACCCCAGACATCATTGTCAACCTGTATGTCACCATCCCATTTTCAGGATCCCACTCCTTTCCAATCAATGCCCTCACCTTAATGGTGACACCATGCAAGAATGAGATTTCAGTTTATGTTGCAAAGTTGCTACTCTAACAATAAGATTCTGAGTCTGATTTTCAGAGATCTCAAGTCTACAGCTACAGGAAATAAGATTTACCTTCAGGACACATAGAAATGCTTACGTCTGTCAGACGGCACTTAAACCTCTCGTTTGAAGCCATAAGCCCATCCCTTTCACTCATTAATGTATACAGTGTATCTAACAACAACCAGCCAATATCTCTATACCTCCTGTTTCCACAAAACTCTGTAAAGGTGTCAAAAATATCCCCCAGAGCCTGGCTTTGTACAAGCGAAGCATTAGAAGAATCGAATGGTGATATTTTAACTATCTCTTTTGCCAAGGCAATCCATGGATTGGCAGTGTCATTCTGATTATGGGAATCAGAGTCCTTAGTGCCTTCAAGTCCAATCAGAGTAGAAAACCATTCATAAAAACTCATTTTTAAGATTTTGTTTCTTAAGAACCACTCTTGGTACCAAATTTTATTAGTTAGGGTTCGCTAGAGAAACAGAATCAACAGGAAATATTCGTAAATATAAAATTTATAAAAGTGTCTTATGTATCTGTGGGAATGTAGAGTACAAAATCTGTAAGGCAGGCTGTGAGGCTGATGATTCTGATGGAGGGTTTGGATGAACTCCACCGGAGAGGCTCTCCAGTCAAAGCAGGAAAATAGCCTGTCTCTTCTGAATCCTCCTTGAAAGGCTTCCAGTAATTTGATTAAGTATCACTCATTAAAGAAGACACTCTCCTTGGCTGATTACAAATGGAATCAGCTGTGGATGTAGCCAACATGATCATGATTTAATTCTATGAAATGTCCTCATAGCAACAGACAGGACAGCACTTGCCCAACCAGACAAACATGTACCACCACCTGGCCAAGTTGACACATGAACCTGACCATGACACAGACCTAGAGCCCCTTGAATGAGGGGGAGGTTTGGTTACCCTTGGGGAAGGACCCTTCCACACTACCCCAAATTTATCTTGAACCTTCCTCCCAGCCTTCCCCAAGGAGACCTATGGCCTCTTACCAGGTGACTATGCATTGGGGAAAAGGAAATGATCATGTATTTGGGGAATTATTAGACACTGGTTCAGAAGTTACACTAATTCTAGGAGACCCAAAATGTCACTGTGGTCCATCAATCAAAGTAGAGGCTTATGGGGGTCAGGTGATCAATGGAATTTTAGTTCAGGCCCATCTCACAGTGGGTCTTGTGAGTCCCTAGACCAATTCTGTTGTCATTTCCGCAGTTTCAGAATGTATAATTGGAATCTACATACTCAGCAGATGGTAGAGTCCCCATATTGGTTCTCTGACTCATAGAGTGAGGACTATATGGTAGTAAAGGCCAAGTGGAGGCCACTATAACTGCCCCTATATAGCAAAATAGTGAATCAGAAGCAATAGTGGGTTCCTGGAGGGATTGCAGAGATTAATTCCCTTCTTAAGGACTTGAAGGATGGGTGGTGATTCCCACTACATTGCCATTCAACTCTCCTATTTGGCCTGTGCAGAAAACAGATGGGTTTTGGGGGATGACAGTAGATTATAATAAACATAACCGGGTGGTGACACCAATTGCAACTACTGTTCCAGATGTAGTATCATTGCTTGAGCAAATCAGCACATCTCCTTGTAACTGGTATGCAGCTGTTGATCTGGCAAATGCTTTTTTTCTCAATAGCTGTCAGTAAGGACCGCCAAAGATAATTTGCATTCAGCTGGCAAGGCAAGGAGTATACCTTCACTGTCCTGCCTTAGGGATATATAAATTCTCCAGCCTTATGTAACAGTTTTGTCCACAAGGACCTTGATCATTTCTCCCTCCTGCAAGACATCATACTGTTCCATTGTACTGATGATATCATGCTGATTGGACATAGTGAGCAAGAAATACTAACTACTCTAGATTTATTGATAAGGCATTTGCATGTCAGGGAATGGGAGATAAGTCCAACACAAACAGAGGGGCCTTCAACTTCAGTGGAATTTCTAAGTATCCAGTAGTGTGGGGCATGTCAAGATATCCCTTCTATGGTGAAGGATAAGCCCTTCCTATGACCAAAAATTAGGCATAATGCCTACTTAGACTCTTTGGACTTTGGAGACAACATATTCCTCTTTTGGGCATGCTACTCTGGCCCATTTACCGAGTGGCCAGAAAAGCTGCTAGTTTTGAATGGGGACTAGACCAAGAGGAGGTTCTATAACAAGTCCAGGCTGCTGTGCAAGCTGCTCTGCCACTAGGGGCACATGATCCAGAAGGTCCAGTGGTGTTGGAATTGTCAGTGGCAAATAGGGATACTATCTGGAGCCTTTGATAGGCACCTATAAGAGAATCACAATGCAGACCCTTAGGATTTTGGAGTACAACTTTTCCATCTGCTAGAGATAATTACTCTCCCTTTGAGAAACAGTTTTTAGCCTGCTTCTGGGCCTTAGCAGAGAATGAATGCTTAACCATGGGCCACCAAGTTACTGTGAGACCTGAGTTGCCTGTCATGAGCTCGGGGTTGTCTGACCCACCAAGCCATAAAATTGGGCATGCACAGCAGTACTTCAACGTAAAATGGAAATGGTATATTAGAGATAGGGCTTGAGCGGGTCCTGAAGGCAGTAAGTTACATGGGGAAGTGGAGTATATGCCCATGGTCCTCATTCCTTCCACATTACCTTCTTTTTCCCAGCCCAGAGCTATGACCCCTTGGGGAGTTCCTTACAGTCAGTTGATTGAGGATGCAAAAACTTGGGTCTGGTTTACAGATTTTTCTGCATGATATGCAGGGATATCCTGAAAGTGGACATCTACAGCACTACAACCCCATTCTTGGATGTCATTAAAGGACAGCGATCAGTGGAAATTATCCCAGTGGTTGGAATTTGAACACTGTACATGTTGTTCATTTTGCTTGGAAGGAGAATTGGCCAGAGGTGCATTTGTATATTGACTCATGGTCTGTTTGCTATTGAATTGGCTGATGGTCAGAGACTTGGAAGGAGCCTGATCAGAAAATTGGTGACAAAGAAGTCTGGAGGCATTTCCTGGTGCCTGCCTGTGCAAAAAAAATGTCTGGAGAAGAGGTATGTGAGCAGACATTTCTGAGTAGACAAAGAACATGAAGATATTTGTATCCCATGTGAATGCTCACCAGAAGGTGACTTTAGCAAAGGAAGGTTTTAATAATCAAGTGGATAAGATGGCCCATCCTTTGGATACAAGTCATCCTCTTTCCCCAACCAGTACTGCCAGTGCTCAATGGGCTCTTGAACAAAGTGGGCATGGTGGGGTAGGGAGGGAGGTTATGCATAGACTCAGCAACATGGACTTTCACTTGCTAAGGCTGATCTGGCTATGGCCACTGCTGAGGGTCCAATCTGCCAGCAGCAGAGACCCACACTCAGTCCCTGATATGGCATCATTCCTCTAGGTTGTCAGCCTGCTACATGGGTGGTTGGTTACATTGGACCACTTCCATCTTGGAAGGGGCAGCTAGTTGTTCTAACTCAAATTGACACATACTCTGGACATGGATTTTGCCTTCCCTTCATGCAATGATTCTGGGCAAACTGCAATCCATGGACTGAAGGAACGCCTTATGTAGTATCATGATATTCCTCGCAGTATTGCTTCTAATCAGGGAACACACTTCACAGAAAATGAAATGTGAGGATGGGCACCTGTTTATGGAATTCTCCACTCCTACCATGTTCCCCATTGTAACCTAGTTTGCTAGCTGCAGGAATACAATATACCAGAAACAGAACATCCTTTGAAAGGGGGAACTTACTAGGTTGCAAGTTTACAGTCCTATAGCCATGAAAATGCCCCAAATTAAAGCAAGTTTATAAAAATGTCTAAATTAAGGCACCAACAAGAGGTTACCTTCACTCAAATAAGGTTAATGAAGTTCAGGGTTTCTCTCTCAATGGAAATGTACATGGTGAGCATGGTAACATCTACTAGCTTTCTCTCCAGGCTTCTTGTTTCATGAAGCTCCACCAGGGACATATTCTTTCTTCATCTCCAAAGGCCTCTGGCTCCCTGGGCTCTCATGTCTCTCCCGTTGCTCTCTCCAAAATGTTTCCTCCTTGAAAGGATTCCATTAAACTAATCAAGACCCACCTGGAATGGGTGAAGTCACATCTCCCTCTAATCAAAGATTAATACCCACAATCAGATGTGTCTTATTTCCATGGAGATAATCTTATCAAGTTTTCAACATACAGTGCTGAATAAGGATTAAAAGAAATGGCTGCTTCCACAAGATGGATCAGGATTAAAACATGGAATTTTTTAGGGAACATAATCCTTTCAAACCAGCACACCCATCATCCAGAGACAGCTGGATTGATAGAATGGTGGAATGGCCTTTTGAAAACCCAATTACAGTGCCAACTAGGTGGCAACACCTTGCAGTGCTGGGCCAGTGTTCTCCAGGAGGCTTTGTATGCTCTGAAACATTATCCACTGTATGGTGCTGTTTCTCCCACAGCCAGGATTCATGGGTCCAGGAATCAAGGGGTGGAAATGGGAGTGGCACCCCATTTCCAGTGATCCACTTGGAAAATTTTTGCTTCCTGTCCCTGAAACCTTAAGCTCTGATGGCCTACAGGTCTTAGTTCCAAAAGGGAAATTGCTTCTATTAAGAGACACTGCAATTAGTCCATTGAACTGGAAGTTAAAACTGAGAACTGGTCACTTTGGGCTTCTCATGCCACTGAATCAGCAGGCATGAAAGGGTATTATTGTTGTGTGTGATATATTTGATCCTGACTATCAAGGGGAAATAGGAGTACAACTACATAATGGAGGTAAAGAAGTTCCTTGGAATACAGGAGATCCCCTAAGATGTCTCTTAGTACTACTATGCCCTGTGATTAAAGTCAATGGAAAACTGCAACAACACAATCCAGGCAATGCTACCAATGACATAGAAGCGTCAGGAATGAAGGTATGGGTTTCCCTACCTGACAAAGAACCATGGATGACTGAAGTGCTTGCTGAGGGTAAAGGGAACATGGTATGGGAATAGAAGAAGGTAGTGATAAATATGAACTACCACCACATAATCAGTTATAAAAATTAGGTCTGTGATTGTATGAATATTTCTTCCCTGTTTTGTTGTTAGTATGTTTGCATTTGTACATAAGCAAATATCTTAGTTTCTGCTTATCATATGACATAAGTTGTATTGTTCATGTTATAGTACTCAAGTCATAGGATATGAAGTTTAAGAGTGAATGTTACCTAAGCATTTGCACCCTATTCTATAGAGATGTGGTACATTTCTGGTTGTATGTAAGACAGTTGAATATTGTTAGGCAAAACATACATCTGTTACTGTGTTCTATTTGGGAATTAAGCATGTTTCGAAGTGATGTGTACAGCTGCCAAATTGACAAGGAGTGGACAGTGATGGTTAGGTTTGGTGTTAACTTGTCCAAGGGCTGATGCCCAGTTGTCTGGTCAAGGAAGACTGGCCTAACCATTGCTGCAAGGATATTTTGTGTCTGGTTAATAAACTGGTAAGCTAGTGTATCATATCATCAGTTGATTTTATCCATGGCTGATTACTTCTGCATTCAACTAAGACATGTTCCCCATAATGAATCAGTTGAAGGCTTTTAAGGAAGAAGAGACTTTTTCACTGTTTCTTCAGCCAATGAGCCTCTCCTGTGGAGTTTGTCCAGACCCTTCATAGCTTCCAGCTTCACAGCCTGCCCTACGGATTTTGGTTTCTTCCATTCCCACAGTTTCATGAGAGAACATTATAAATCTCATATTTACAGATATCTCCTGTTGGTTATGCTTCTCTAGAGAACCCTGACTAATACCCATGTTTTTTCACCCAGTTAAAAAAAAAAAGTTTCACAGAGATCTAAGCAAATATTCTGTGACTATGTTTGTTATGACTCAAAAGAATTGCAAAGTCAAGAAAATGTGTTTCACTAAGTTTCAAACTAGGCAGCATCCTGTTTTCAGAGTTCTAGTTGAACGTTCTGTGAAAATGTTGTATTTGACTCAAGAGAAGGGCATTGAAGTCAATGAATCATGGATTTCACTCAGTTTTCAAAACAAAGCAACATACTACTTTTACAGAACCCTATACAAATATTCTGTAAAGTTTATTACTGGCCAAAAATGTGTATAGCAGTCGATGAAATATGTATTTCAATAAGATTTCATAACTAAATAAAATACTAATTTTTCATAGTTCTAGGTGAGTGTGTTGTATGAAAATGCTGGGCAAATGTTCTGTGAAAATGTCATTTTGTATAAAAAATGCATCAAAGTGACTGAAACATGCACTTTATTCAATTTTTAAATCTAAGCCACATTCTAATTTCACTGAATTTTCTGGGAAAGTGTGTTACTATCTCAAAAGAAGTGCAAATTAGTCAATGCAACATGTACTTCACTTCTTTTGTAAAACTAAAAAACATATCACATACACAGAGTTCTAAGTGAATGTTTCATGTAAATGTTGTCATTGGCTCAAAAGAAGTACATAAAAGTGCATTTAATATGTATTTTAGTCAATTTCAAATCTAAGCAACACACTAGTTCCACAAACTTCTAGGCTAATATTCTCTGAAAATGTTAATTTGGATCAACAAATGTGCACAGAAGACATTGAAACATGTATCTCACTCATTTCTCAAAGCTAGGAAACATTCTATGTTCACAGACTTCTGGGCAAATATTCTGTGAAAATGCTGTATTTGGTTTAAAAGAAGTCAATAAAATGTATTCCCTACCAAGCAGCATAACTAGTTTTTTATTTCTAGGCAAATTTTCTGTGAAAATGTTGGTTTTGGTCAGTAGAAGAACATAGTCAATGAAATATGTATTTCACTAATTTTTCAGAGCAATTGACATACTAGTGTTTCATAGATGTAAAGGGATTGCTATGAAAATTTCAGTTTTGGCCCAAATAAGTGCATATAAGTCATGAAGCATGCATTCCACCTAGTTTTCAAAACTAAGCACATAGTTGGTTCAAAGAGTGCTTGGCCAATATTCTGTGAAAATGTTTTCGCTAAAGAGAGGTGGATAAACATCAATGAAACAAGTATTTCATGAAGTTTTCAAACTAAGCAACACACTAGCTTCACAGAAATATAACAAAATGTTGTGTGAAAAATTGTTTTTGCCTTAAAAGAAGTGCAAGTAACTGAAGGAAATTTGTGTATCACAGAAATTAAAGATGAATAACATGTTAATTTTTCAGAGTTCTAAGCAAATAATCTTAGAAATTGTTGTTTTTGGCTCAAGAGATGAGAATAGAAGTCAATGAAACATGCATATCACTCAGTTTTCAAAACTATGCAAAATATTTTTGGAGAATTCTTGGCAAATGTTCTATGAAAATATGTTATTGGCACAAAAGCAGTAATAGAAACCAACAAAACATGAATTTCACTGTGTTTTCCAAACAAAGCAACATACAAGTTTCACAGAGTTCTAAGTGATTGTTCTATGACAACGTAGTTTTTGGATCCAATAAGTTCACATAGAGGTCAACAAAACATGTATTTCACTCTGTTTAAAAACTAAGGAAAATAGGCAGTGCAATGGTGGCAAATGGTGGCAGAATTCTTGCCTGCCATGCCAGAGACCGGGTTCAAGTCCCAGAACCTGCTCATGCCAAAACCAAAAAACAAACAAACAACTAAGGAAAATACTAGTTCTGCAGATTGATTGCAAATGTTCTATGAAGCTCTTGCTTGTCATTGAGAGGTAGTGCTTAGAAGACATTAAAATATATATTACACTCAGTGTTCAAAACTAAACAACATTCTAGTTTTGCAGAGTTCTGGGCAAGTGTTCTATGAATATGTGGTTTCATGCTCAAGAGAAGTGCACAGAAGTCAAAGAAACATGATATTTCATGCAGTTTTCAAACTAAGCATCATACTAGTTTCACAAAGATCTAAGCAAATGATATGTGAAAATGTTGTTTTGTGCTAAAAAGAAGTGCAAAGAACTCAATGAACATGAATTTCACCTAGTTTTCAAAGGTAAGCAACCCTACTAGTTTTACAGTGTTCTTTGAGAATATTCTGGAAAGTGTATTACTGGCCAAAAAGTGCATAGCAGTCAATGAAATATGTGTTTCAATCATATTTCATAACTAAGTAACATAGTAATTTCACAGAGCTCTAGGAGAATGTTCTGTGAAAATGCTCTCTTTGGCTCAAAAAGAAGTGCATAGAGGTAAACAAAATATGTAGTTCACTCAGTTTTGAAACTAGCAACATGTTATTTTCATAGAGTTCTAGGCATATGTTCTGTGAAAATTAGTTTTCAGCTCAAATTAGTGCATAGAATTCAATGAAACATGCATTTCAGACAATATCAATCTATGCCACCTTCAAAATTCACAAAATTCTGGGCAAATATTCTGTGAAAATGTCGTTTGTCTCAAAAGAAGTGCATCAAGTGGCTGAAACATGTATTGCACTTAATTTTAAAAATAAAGCAACATACTAGCTTCACAGAATTTAATGCAGATGTTCTGGGAAAGTATATTACTGGCTCAAAGAAGTACATAGAAGTCAATGGAACATGCATTTCACTCCTTTTGCAAAAATAAGCAACATACTGGTTTTGCAGAGTTCTAGGTGAATGTTCCATGTAAATGTTGTTATTGGCTCAAAAGAAGTATATAGAAGCACGTTGTTCTAGTTTGCTAGATGTTAGAACTGCAATATGCCAGAAACAGAATGTCTTTTAGAAGGGGGGATTTTAATAATGCTCATTTACAGTTCTACGGCTGAAAATGTCCCAATTAAAGCAAGTCTATAAGGATGTCCAAATTAAGGCACCAAGAAGAGGTTACCTTCACTCAAGGAAGTTCAGAGTTTCTCTCTCACCAGGAAAGGCACATGGTGAACATGGCAATGTCTACTAGCTTCCTTTCCAGGCTTCTTGTTTCATGAAGCTCTCCAGGGACATATTCCTTCTTTATTTCCAAAGGTCTATGGCTGTGTGGGCTCTCATAGTTCTCATGGCTCTCTCATCACTTTGCTGCTTTTTCTGAAATGATTCCCTCTTTTAAAAGAATTCCAGTAAACTAATCAAGCCATACCTGGGATGGGCATAGCCACAGCTCCATAGAGATAATCTAATCACATTCCAATTTATAGTGCTAGATAGGGATCAAAAGAAATGGCTGCTTCCACATGATGAATTAGGATTAAAACAGTGCTTTTCTAAGGTACATAATCCTTTCAAACCAGCACATGCATTTAATAGTGTCTTGCTCAATTTCAAATCTAAGCAACACACTATTTTCAAACATCTAGGTGAATATTCTATGAGGTGTTTTTGTCAGAAAAGAAGTGCATAGAAGTCATTAAAATGTGTATTTAAATCAGTTTCCAAAATTAAGCAATATAATAATTTCACAGAAGTCTAACCAACTGTTCTGTGAAAATTTCATTTTGGCCCTATTATGTGCACATACAAAAAGGAAACATGTATTTCACTGGGTTTTCAAAACTAAGCAACATGCTAGTTTCACAGCATTCTTGGGGAATATTCCATGATAATGTTTTTGGCTAGAGAGAAGTTCATAGAAGTCAAAGAAATATATATTTCTCTAACTTTTCAAAACTATGCAATAGCCATTTAATTGATCTCCTGGTCTAACCACTAAAAACTGAACATTTGCCATTTATAACCAGAAAAAAAAATTATCTTCCATAAAAAGATCCAAGAAAGAAAATATTCTTCAAAAAGATTAGTTTTGACAAGATGGCGGCTTAGTGAGGTGTGGAATTTAGTTTGTCCTCCAGATCAGGTAGTAAATAGCCAGGAACAGTACAGAACAACTGTTGGAGTCACATCAGTGACTGGACACACAGTGTACACCAGTCTGGACAACCTGAACTGGCTGAGACCCCACACAGAACTGTAAGTCCCCCAAACTGTGGAGGCTGGTGCCCCTCCTCATGGGTTCAGCAGCATGGTTCCCTGGGGGAAAGGAAATTTTGTTTACTAGCAACAGGGGCTTAGCTTAACCAAGCTCCAATTGTGTAATTAATTAATAAATCTGACTTCTGAAAATGGGTCCCCAGCTCAGATAAACTTGGAATAAGAGCTAAAGGTCCTAGGAGTTTTTGCTCCAGCAGAGAGGGGGCAGGGCTGATAGAAAGATAAAACAGAGGTTTTTTGAGTTGGATAGCACAAAATACCTGAAAAAGCCTGGAACCTACAAAAAGGGGCACATAGAGCATGGAGATACATAAAGTAAGTTAATCCCTTGATTGACCAATCCTAGGATGGGGGTCCTGCTCTGAAAAGGATTTTTTTCCTTTGTTTCTACTACTTAATACCTCATTAAATAGAACTGCAAGGCTTCTCAGGCTCCAGCACTGCCCCAGGCAAGGGCAGAACAAAGGTTGTCTAAGAGACAAAGTCAGGTAAAAGGAGTTAATTACCTAAAGGTTGTGCCTTCCCCAAGAGAAAGGTGGAGCCCAGCTCAAGTGGAGTCCCTCCCTCAAGGAATTCAGGACCTAGGAGCTGGAAAACTGAGGCAATTAATGCCAACCTACAACCTCCCCTCTGTCTTCACCATAGGCCCAGCAGGGAGAGTCTGCTGAAGTTAAAGGCACCACACCACTTTACACTGGTGGAAAACCATGGAAGACAAGCCGTACATACTGGGAAGAATTGGAAAAACACAGAGTCTACAGGCTTCATCCCAAAGTCTGTCAACCTGCTAAGTCTCACCCTCAGGGAAAACTGATGTAGGTTTTCCGGCCTCCCTGAGAGGAGGCCGGTCCAGTCTGGAGAAATTGGACTGGGGTCTACAATATCTGAAGAGACCCTCTTCAAAAAAAAAAAAAAGGTTCCATATAGGCGGGGAAAGAAACAGAAAAGAAGAACTGAAAAATTCTAATCAGTTAAACAAAACTATGCAACACACTATTTTCACAGATTTCTAGGCACGTGTTCTTTGAAAATGCTCTTTTTGGTTCAGGAGAAGTGAATAATAGTCAATGAATTGTGTATTTCACTTAGTTTTCAAAACTAGGAAAAATCCTACTTTTGCAGAGTTCTTGGGGATGTTTTGTGAAAAGTGTATTACTGACTCAAAAGTAGTGTACAGAAGTCAATGTAACAATGTACTCAGTTTTCAAAGCAAAGTATCATACTAGCTTCAGAGTTCTAGATTATTGTTCCCTGACAATGTTTTTAGCTCCAAAGAAGTGGACATAGAGGTCAGCAATACATGTATTTTACTCTGTTTTCAAAACTAAGCAACATACTAGTTTTGCAGATTTCTAGGCAAATATTCTGTGAAACATTTTTTGTTGTTGTTGAGAGGTGTGTGTAGAAGACATTGAAACCTATATTTCACTCAATTTATCAAAACTAATCAACATTCTGGTTAGACAGGGTTCTAGGTGAATATTCTGTGAAAACATGGTTTTATGTTCCAGAGAAGTGTATAGAAGTCAATGACACAGAGTATTTCATTCAGTTTTCAAACAAAGCAGCATACTAGTTTCACAGAGATCTAACAAATGGTCTGTGAAAATGTTGCTTTTGTCTCAAAAGAAGTCAAGGAAATGTGTTTCACTCAGTTTCAAAACTAAACAACATATTAATTTCTCAGAGTTCTGCTTGATGTGCTGTGAAAATGTATTTGCATCAAGAGGAGTGCATAGAAGTCAATGAAACATGTATTTCATTCGGTTTTCAAAACTAAGCAACATACACATTTTGCCATGCTCTATGCAATTATTCTGGGTATTGTGCTCCTGGCCAAAGAATTGCAAAGCAGTCAATGAAACACATGTTTCAATCAGATTTCAAAGCTAAGTAACATTCTACTATCACAGAATTCTAGGCAAATGTTCTGGGGAAATGTTGTTTTTCACTCAAAAGAAGGAAGCTCATAGAAGTAAATGAAGCATGTATTCTACTCAGTTTAGGAAACCAGCAACATACAATTGTTACCACGTTCTAGATGAGAGTTCTGTGGAATGTAGTGTTTGAATCAAAGCAAATGCATAGAAGTCAATGAACCATGTATTTCATTAGGTTATCCAATTAAGCAACATACTATTTACACAGAATTCTGGGTGAATATTCTCTGAAAATGTTTTGGTTCATATGAACTGCATAGAACATTTCACTAACTTTTCAAACTAAGCAACATACCAGTTTCACAGAATTTTAGTGAAAGCTCTGTGAAAATTGTGTTTTTGTCTCAAGAAAAATGAGAAGTCAACAAGAGATGTATATCACTGTTTTGAAACTAAGAATCATACTATTTTCACAGAGTTTTAGGCAAAATTTTGCAAAAATGTTGGTTTGTCTCAATAGATGAGCACAAAAGACTATGAAACATATCTTTTACTCATTTTTTCAAAGATAGAAGCATGTTATTTTCACAAACTTCTAGGTGAATATTCTGTGAAAATGTACTTGACTCATAAGAAATTTAAAGAAGTCAATGAAACATGCATTTCCCTAGCTTTTAATATGAAAAACATACTAGATTTGCAGAGTTCTAGATGAACATACTGTGAAAATATTTGTGGCTCAAGAGAAGTGCACAGAAGACAATGAAACATATATTCCACTCAGTTTTCAAAACTAGGCAGCATAAAACTTTACCAGAGTTATAGACAAATATTCTGTGAAAATATTCTTTGTGCAAGAGAATTGCATAGAATTGAAAGAAACATGTATTTCACTCAGTGTTCATAACTTAGTAGTTTTGCAGAGTTCTTGGGGACTAATCTGTGGAATGTGGGTTACTGGTTCAAAAGAAGTTCATAGAATTCAAAGAAACATGTATTTCACTGAGTTTTCAAAACTAAGTAATATATAAGTTTCACAGAGATCTAAGTGAATGTTCTGTGAAATTTTTATTTTGGCCCAAATAAGTGCATAGAAGACAAAAATCATTTTGTGTTCACTCAGTTTTCAAAACTAAGCATCACATTAGTTTCGCAGAGTTCTATGCAAATGTTCTATGAAAAGGTTGTTTTTGGCTCATGTGATAGTTAGATTCAGTTGTCAGCTTGGCCAGGTGAACGTACCTAGTTTTGTTGCTGTGGACATGAGCCAATGGTACGTGAACCTCATCTGTTGCTAATTACATCTGCAGTCGGTTAGAAGGCATACCTGCTGCAATGAATGATGCTTGACTTAATTAGCTGGTGCTAAAATGAGAGAGTATAGTGTAGCACAGCCCAAGCATCTCGACATTCCTCATCTCAGCACTCGCAGCTCAGCCCAGGTCTTTGGAGGTGCAGAAAGAAGTCACCCTGGGGAAAGTTGTTGGAACCCAAGGGCCTGGAGAGAAGTCCAGCAGAGACCATCCTGTGCCTTCCCACATAAGAAAGAACCTCAGTGGAAAGTTAGCTGCCTTTCCTCTGAAGAACTAACAAAATAAATCCCCTTTTATTAAAAGCCAATCCATCTCTGGTGTGTTGCATTCCAGCAGCTAGCAAACTAGAACAGATTTGGTACCAGAGAGTGGGGTGCTGCTGTGGTTTGCAAATACCAGATATGTTGGAACAGTGTTTTGGATGGCTAAGGGGAAGACTTTGGAGGAACTGTGAAGAGATTGACGAAGAAGTCCTGGAGTGCTTGAAGAGACTGTTGTAAATGGAACCACTGCCAATCTTGACAAAAGAGGAGACAAAAGGGAAAAAATTGGAGTTTGCAGAGTGAGAACCATGGAAGCTTGGGTCTGAAGCCAAGAAACCTCGGCCAGGAGAGTGGACCCAACCATATACATGGAGAGGGTGAGTTTACCCTGAAGGGCAAGGATGAGTCTCCCCTCTCATTGCAGTGGAAGAGTTGGGCAGCCTCGGGTCTTGGAAAAGGTGTAGCATGCTCCTTGGGGGAACTGGGAGAGCTTGGCTGCCACCACGTGGAGAGGTTGAGTGTGTGCCCCAGAAATGGCAGAGAGCCCAGGGGTGGCCCTGATGCCTGGAGAGAGTGGAGCCAAGAGGTGGTCTCCTCGATGTTCCCCGAGGTTGATTTGGAAAGAGGCAGGCCACTGCATGGGCCCTTGGAAGAGGTGGGACTGCCACTTTCTAAAGCCGAAGGACTTTGAAATCCCACGGCGCTTGCCCTGCAGGTTTTACATCTGTGTTTCTTCCAATTTCTCCCTATGGAAATGAAAATCTGTGTTCTCTGAATATCCTCCTTTGCATATTGGCACTGGACTTGTTTTGAGATTCACAGGTCCACAGCAAGAAGAGAATTTTTTGCACCTGTTTAAGGTGATGCTTGTAGTTGCCAAGTTGACAAGGGGTGAACATGTGGTAGTTAGATTCAGTTGTCAACTTGGCCAGGTGAACGTACCTAGTTTTGTTGCTGTGGACATGAGCCAATGGTACGTGAACCTCATCTGTTGCTAATTACATCTGCAGTCGGTTAGGAGGCATACCTGCTGCAATGTATGATGTTTGACTTAATTGGCTTGTGCTTAAATGAGAGAGCACAGTGTAGCACAGCCCAAGCAGCTCGGCATTCCTCATCTCAGCACTTGCAGCTCAGCCCAGGCCTTTGGAGGTGCAGAAAGAAGTCACCCCAGGGAAAGTTGCTGGAACCCAGGGGCCTGTAGAGAAGGCCAGCAGAGACTATCCTGTGACTTCCCACGTAAGAAAGAACCTCAGTGGAAAGTTAGCTGCCTTTCCTCTGAAGAATTAACAAAATAAATCCCCTTTTATTAAAAGCCAGTCCATCTCTGGTGTGTTGCATTCTGGCAGCTAGCAAACTAGAACAGCTCAAGAGGTGTGTGTACAAGTCAATGAAACATGTATTTCTGTTTTCAAAACTAAGCAACACACTTCTATCACAGTGTTCTAGGTGAATGGTCTATGAACATGTTTTGTTTTTTGTTCAAGAAAAGTGAATAGAAATCAAGGAAGTGTGTATTTCACTCAGTTTTCAAAACTACAAAAAAACACATTTTTGCAGAGTTCTTGAATATTCTGTAGAGTGTGTTACTGGCTTAAGAGAAGTACATAGATGTCAATGAAAACTATTTCATTCTGTTTATAAAGCTAAGTGTTCTAGTTTGCTAGCTGCCAGAATGCAATATACAGAAATGGAATGACTTTTAAAAAGGGGGAATTTATTAAGTTACAAGTCCACAGTTCTAAGGTCATGAAAATGCTCCAATTAAAGCAAGTCTATAAAATTGCCAAATAAAGGCACCAGCAAGAGGTTACCTTCACTCAAGAAAGGCTAATGAAGTTCAGTGTTTCTCTCTCAATTGGAAATTCACATGATAAACATGGTGATGTCTGCTAGCTTTTGCTCCAGGATTCTTGCTTTATGAAGTTCCCCCATGGCCATATTCTTTCTTCATCTCCAAAGTTCTCTGGCAGCATGGGCTCTCAGTCTCATGGCTCTGCTGTGGCTCTGCTCAGCTCTGCTGTGGCTTTCTCACAGCTCTAAAAGGGGACTCTCTCCAAAGTGCTTCCTCTTTTAAAGGATTCAAGTTAACTAATAAAGACCTATGTGGAATGGGTGGAGTCACATCACTGTGTATTAAAAAATTAATAGAATTAAATGAGTCACATCTCCATGTGAATGATCAAAAATCTCCCAGCCAATAATATTGAAGAGGATTAAAGGACATGGCTTTTCTGGGGTCTACCACAGATTCAAACCAGGACACTAAGCAACATGCTAGCTCACAGAGCTCTAAATCAATGTTCTATGACATGGCAGAAGAGAATTGCATAGAGGTTAATGAGACATGTATATCACTAAGTTTTCAAACCTAAGCAACATACTAGTTTTCCCAACTTTTAGGCAATTATAGTGTGAATCTTTTCTTTTTCAATGACAGGAAGTGTGTGGAAGACATTGAAACATGTATTTCACTCAGTTTTCAGTACTAGCCAAAATGCTAGTCTTGCAGAGCTCTAGGCAAATATTCTGTGGGAATGTTGTTTTTGAGCCAAAGGAAGTAATCCAATTAAGAAACAATTTTTTTTCACAGAATTTTCTGTGAAAATGTTGTTTTAGGCTCAGGAAGAGTGCATAGAAGACAATGGAACATGTATATCACTCACTTTTCAAACTAAGCCACATACCAATTTTTCAGAATTCTAGGTGAAAGTTCTGTTATATATATATTTTTTGCTTCAAAAGAAATGCATAGAGGGTGCACAGGTGGTTCTGTGGTGAAATGCTCACCTTCCATGCAGGAGACCCAGGTTCAATTCCTGGACCATGCACGACCACCACCACCACCCCCCAAAAAAGAAATGTATAGAGTCAATGAAACATTTATTTCACTGTTTTGAAAGATAAGCAACGTACAAATTTTTAAGGGCCTTGACAAATGCTCTATGAAAATGATTTTGGCTCAAAAGAAGTACATAGTAGTCAATGAAACATGCACTACACACATTTCTTTCAAAACTAAGTAACGTATCAGTTTTACAGAATTCTAGGCAATCATCTGTGACAATGTTTTTGGCTCAAGAGACATGCATAGAAGTTCATAAAAAAATTTATTTCACTCAGTTTTTAAAACTAACCAATATACTGTTTTGAAGAGTTCTATGTGAATATTCCATGAAAGTGTCATACTGGCCAAAAAAGTGCATAGAAGTCATTTAAATATGTATTTCATTCAGATTTCATATTTAAGCAACACACTAGTTTCACAAATTCTAGGTAAGTATTCTGAGAAAACACAGGTTTTGGCTCAAAAAAAGTGCACACAAGTCAGTGAAACGCTTTCAAACATTTCAAAACTGTGCACCATTTGAGATTCACAAAGTTCTCAGCACATAATCTGTTTCCATAAAGCAATAAGGGTAGAAAACAAATTTCAGAGCCTCATGGGGATAAGGTAACAAGAAGAAACATTGAAACCAAGTCTAGATGATTTATTCACAAAGTTTGCCTGTGAAGAAGAGAGGAGAAAAAGAGTAGGTGAGAAGGGACACATAGTGAAAATAGGGTGTAATGCAATAAAGATGTCATAATAATTAATGACAACAATCAGAGGGCAAATCTAAGTCAGCCATTCAAGTAAATGTGTACAAATATGGACCAAACCATTAACACTTAAGAAATCAGAGTAAGACAACAACTTCTGTGGGCCTGGGTAAGGGCTGTGCAAGAATCAGTGCATGGAAGTCAGGGTAGTCAGGTTCAAAGTCTTGCTCTGGCACTTACTAATTTGAAGTTTCCTCATCTGTAAAATGTGGATAATCTTCCTTTTTGAGATAATATGTATAAAATGTACTTACCATACAGTACAAAGTTTCCTTTTTTCCTTCTTTTGTAGACTAAACCAAAGGAGCAAGGAGATGATCACATGAGTATATGGATATGTAAAATGTAGACCCCCTATAAATGAAAGAATTTTCATATTTTACATGCATTAAGCTATGTTCTATGATAATGTCAATACCCTATACCTTATACCACTTAAAAAGTCATTCTGTTTCTTTTTCATTTCACAACAGCTCTATGAGTTAAGTAGGGAAATTCTTACTTTTTGTTAAAGATAAAGAAACTGGGGAATGCTAAGGTTAGGGAGCAGCCCATCCTCATTTAACTGTGGAGCATGGACTAGAACTGGTCTCTGGAGTTCAGGACTTTCTCTAGGATCCAGGTCATATGCAGATAAAAGCTAACTCCGTATCAGTGGCACATCTAGAACAATGCTAAGTGGGAACTTATTTGGTTCTTATTGTTGAATTTTCAGAAATGAATACATCAGTTTAAATTTCTTTTAGCTGAATTTCACAAACAAAAAACAGTATGTGTTAAGTGTAGGAAATTTGAAAAATAGCAATAGTTTAAAAAAAAGGAAATGACTTCAGCCTAATCCCACAATCGTAAGATAATCATTGTTAAATTGTGATGACTTTACAGACATAAATGCACACACGCACATATGCATATGTGGCAAGTGTGTATGCTGATAAGTGATTGGGAACCACATCCTTATCTACTGCTTGAAATGGCAGGTATGGAGTTCTGTGCTGCTAGCCCTCCCCTTTCACACCCATTGTGGATATTTTGTGATCACAGCCCTCTTTCCTGACTCCCAGTTGTTATTTCAGAATACCCTTCAACACTCGGACAGCCACTACCAAAACATTTCCAATGTTATCCCTAGTAAGTCTTGTTTCATACCTTGATTTTATTCCATCTGCTAATTTTTTGGTATGCATTTTCCCACATCATGAAGAATTTTAAAAAAATTTTTGTATAACTGTATAATATTCCTACAAATAACAAAAGCTCTATTTAACCCTTATGTTGGGTGTAGGATTTTCTACAAATTTTGCTATTATAAATAAAGGTGTGGTAAGCACCTTTGTGCTTAAACTTTTGACTGAACCCTGATTATTTCCTAAGGAAAATTTCCAGGTTTCCTTAGAAGTGGGCTTACTAGATCAAGGACTGATAACATTTTTATGATTGCTAATTTATTTAACAGAATAGCTTTCCAGAAAAATCGAGCCAGTTTCATAGTTTTAATGAACTTTCACTAATATAGAATACTAACATTTGGCTTTTTAAAAAAGCTTGCCAATCTGCTGAGTGATAAAAAGGTTTATAATTTAGATTTGCAACTATTTTTTTAATTAACAATGTAAGTGGTCTGTTTTTTAGGCAATATTTAAATTGGATGATAGTTTCATTTATTGATTTGTATGAATTATTTATATATCATGAATATAAATGCTGTGGGCAGTGTTATTTCCCAGTTTTGATCCAGCTCATGGTGTTTTCTAATATATGAGATTTAATTTTTATATAGTCAAATGTGTGAATATTTTATTTTTGCAATTCCTTTTATTTTTTTATGCTTAAAAAGTTCTTCCCCATCCAGAGAGAAGAAAATATTTTTCTAGGTTTACTTCTCACATTCTTCCAGTTCTAAGAACAATGAAACTCATCATGAATAAGAAAAAATTTTTCAAGAAATCTATGTCGATGCCTTATAAAATTTACCATGAGTAAACCACCCTTGGGGGAAAAGCCTCCTATGTGCTGTGACTTGACTGAGAAAATATTCTTTCAAAATGGCAGTTTCCTCACTCATCATTACGTTACTAGAGATTTATTCTGTGTGGCCCTGTAGACTCTTTGTTTTGTAAATTCCCTCTTTGGTACTGAAAGGAGTCATCTTAGAATACCTCTTAGCTCATGTATTCATTATTTACATGGGCAGGCACCGGGAATCGAACCCGGGTCCTCTGGCATGTCAGGCAAACATTCTTGCCTGCTGAGCCACCGTGGCCCACCCTCATGTATTCATTATTGATTAACATTCCATGATAATTTGCTGTAAATTTAATAATTCATTAGAGCAGGCTCTCATAGGAATGGCACCTAAAACCTGTACTTCAGATGTTATGAGTCCAAAGGTTGAAAGAGGAGCAGATGGTAGAGTTTGAGAAATGACAAAGGCATACACTACTTAATGTATGACTGTGCTTGGATCTGGAACTAATGGGATCATTGTCAGAATCTGATGATTTGTTGCAGTTCTTACTCTCGCTTCAGAACATCTGTGAACAGACTTTCAGGAATCCCTCTGATTCTATCATGAATTTTTAATAACCTCCACTCTTTCCCTTACCATTTGATCAGTGACAGGCTAAGACATTTTATATACTGCTACCACCCCACCCTCACATGCAAGCTCTATTTTATTGCAGGAAAATTTACTCATTTGTGCTTTCTTTTCCAAAAGCATGTCTGCTTAATAAATAAAATAAAATAATAATATAGCTACCATTTATTGAGCACTTAGGTTCATCTATTATTTACTCCTAGTAATCAGCCCATAAGGTAGATATCCTTGTATTGGTTTCATAGATGAATTTCTAAGACTCAGAGAGGTAAACACCCTGTCTAATTGTAAATAACATTACATAAGATATTTAAGAGGTGACTTCCAAGTGCCAACCACTGTACTAAAAGCATTATCTCATTGAACAATCATGGAATCTTCTCAGGGCATTTTGGGAATGGAGAAACTGAGATTTGGAAAAGTTAAGCATCTTCTCCAGGTCACACAGTTAGAAGGGTGTGGAACTGGGATTCAAAACCAGGCATGTGAATGGCATAGTCTCACTTCTTCCTGTTAATTTCTGTGTGATTTTGGTAAGGAACCAAGGTGAGTTTCCAAGAGAGCTGTGTGATTTCCAAACCCACACTCTTTACCAGTGGGGTGCCCACCCATGGTGAGTTTGCAGCATTGTTCTGCAGTCTCTAGTGAGGTGTGTTGCATCATGATAAAAATTGAAACTAATCATTAAAACATAGAAGTTGGTGAGTACTGTCTCTCTGGCTTAAATCTGTTATGCACCTCAGAAAAGCCTATGTTTATTTAATCCAACCTTATGGGGGTAGACCTGTTGTTGGGTAGGAACTTTTGATTAGTTTCTTCCATGAAAATGTGACCCCACCCATTGTAATTGGGTCTTAAGCCTCTTGGTGAGCTCACAGAAAGAGGGAGAGCTTAAAAAGAAAATGCCCTATGAGAAGCCACAAAGACAAAGAGGAGCTGAGAGAGCCATTTTGAAACCAGAAGCCAAGAGAGAAGAACAGTGGACATCCTATGTGCCTTCTCATGTGGCAGAAGAATCCTGGATGCCAGTTGCCTTTTCTCTGAGAAGGTATCTTCTTCTTGGTGACTTAGTTTGAGACATTTTCATGACCTTATAATTGTAATTTGTAAGTTAATACATACTCTTTCTAAAAACCAATCTGTTTCTGGTATATTGCATTCTCGCAACTTTAGCAAACCAAAACAGATTTTGGTACCAGAGAAGTGGGGTGCTGCAATTTGCAGATATCAAAAAAGCTGGGTCAGCTTTATAAATGGATAAGGGGAAGATTCTGGAAGAATTGTGTGGGGTTTGACTAAAAAGACCTCTGTTTTAAAGAGACTATTGGTAGAAATATGGACTCTAATGATACATCTGATGAGGGCTTAGACAGAAATGATGAATATATCATTGCAAACTGGAAAGAATGTGACCCTTGTTTTAAAATAGCAGAGAATTTGGCAAAATTGAGTACTAGTATTGGATGGAAGGGAGAATTTGAAAATGATGAGCTTGGATATATAGCTGAGGAAATTTCCAAATTAAGTATGGAAATTGTGGCTTGGTTTCTCTTTGCAGTTTATAGTGAAATGTGAGAGGAAAGGGATAAGCTGAGAACCGAACTCTCAGGTACAAAACACCCAGAAACTGATAGTTTGCAAAATTCTGAGATTTTGGAAAGTAAGTCCACAGAGAATAGTGGCCACATGAAGATTTAACCAAAGATGGAACCAGTCAGCCATTTCAGCCCAAGCCAGGATTGGAAATGGAGTTATCTAAAAAGAATGTGTGGAAAGTCCTGTTGTCTGATTGTTGTAAACATAGGCTGTAGGCCTAGCCAACAAATTTTTTTGTGAGATCTGTATGAATGGAACCAATGCCAGTCTGGACTAAAAGGGACAAATTGAAAGAAAAATGACTTCAAAGGCAGAACAATAGAAGCTAATATCTGGAGCCAAGAAATCTTGTGCAAGAAGAGCAGATCCACCCACGCATATGAAGAGAATGCGTTTGCCCAAGGCAGAGAGCAGGACTTCTGCCTCAATGTTTGGGAAGAATGTTAGTGCCCCAGGCCTCAGAGGGTGTGCAGCACTTCCTCTGGGAATTGGGGACAGCCTTGCTACCAACCTGCTGCTTTAAAGAGGTTGAGTATGTGCCAGCTGAGATGGCAGAGACTCCAGGTGCCACCCAGATGCTTGAGGAAGATGGATCCAAGAAGTAAGTGGTCTTCCTAATGCTCTCAAATGCTAAAAGCCTCACCCCAGTGTTTGGAGAGGATAGGGCCCCTGCATAAGCCCTTGGAAAGGGTGGGACTGCCACTCTTTCTAGCCCCAAGTACAAAATATTGTTCTATAAATGACTTTCAGACTTTGAAATCTAATGGAGTATGCCCTGCAGGTTTTCAGAACTGTTTGGGCCCAGTGACCCCTGTTTTCCTTTCAGTTTCTCCCTATGGCAGTGGGAATGTTTATCCTATGACTGTTCCTCTTTTTATATACTGGAAGCAGACAACTTGCTGTAAGGCTCACAGGCCCACAGCCATAGGAGAATTTTGCCTTAGGACAGACCATGCCTATAACTGATTTTTATGAGTCTTGGTAATTTTTTTTAACTTTATATTGTATTTGTATTGCTACTGAAATGGTTTAAGGCTTTTGTGATAACATGATAGAATTAATGTACTTTGTATATGAAAAGAACAGGTCTTTGGGGGTCCAGAGGTGGAATGTGCTAGTTTGAATCTATTATATGCCTGAGAAAGGCCTATATATTTAATTAATTTGTTTCTCCTTTTGGTACAAAATCTAAGCATCCATTGCATAATACAACGTCCTCAAGATATTTCTTTGTTTTCTTTAAGAATTTTATAATAATAGCTCTTATGTTTAGGTCTTTGTCCTATTTTGAATTGCATTTTTAGTATGTGACAGTTAGGAATCCAAACTCATTCTTTTGCATGTGTATTTCCAGTTGTCTCAGCACCATTTGTTGAAGAGGCTATTCTTTCCCCCATTGAATGGCACCCTTACTGAAAATGAACTGGCCATAGATGTGTGAATTTAACTTTGGACTTTCAATTCTATTCTATTGGACTATTTGTCTATCCTTATGCCAGTACCACACTGTTTTAATTACTGTAACTCTGAAGTTTGAAATCAGGAAGTGTGATTCCTTAAACTTGCTTCATTTTTCAAGATTATTTTGGCTATTTGTGGCCCTTTGCAATTCCATAGGAATTTCATGATAAAGTTTTTCATTTCTGAAAGAGGTGCTAGAATTTTCATAAGGGTTGTATTGGATTAGATTGCTTTAGATAATAAGGACATCTTAATAACATTAAATCATTCCCTTGATGAACATGGAATATCTTTCCATTTATTTGGGCCTTCTTTAATTCCTTTCAGAAGTGCCTTATGATTTTCAGTGTCCACATCTTTCATCTCTTTGGTTAAATTTATTTCCTAATTATTTTCCTCTTTTAGATGCTATTTTAAATGAAACCTGCATTCTTGGTTACATTCTCATTAGTGAAGTACAGAAATCCAACTGAGTTTCAGATGTTTATCTTGTATCATGCAACTTTGATAAATATGCTTATTAGTTCTAGAGGCTTTCTTATGCATTCTTAGGAATCATCTACAAAGGGATAGTTTTATTTCTTCCTTTTAAATTTCAATGTCATTTATTTCTTTTTCTTTCCTGGTTGCTCTACCTAGAACTTCCAGTACAATGTTGACTAACAGAGGTGATAGTGGACAACCATTTATTGTTCGTGATCATTGGAGGAAAGTTTTCAGACTATCAACATTAAGCATGATCTGTGCTGTGGGCTTTCCATAAATGCCCTTAATCATGTTAAATTGTCTACTCTGCCTAGTTTTCTGTGTTTTTATCAAGAAAAGATGTTGGACTTTTTCAAGCTCCTTATCTATATCAAATGAGATTATCATGTGATTTTTTTGTTCATCCCTTTAATGTGATGTAATATATTGGTTGATTCTTTTATGCTGAATCATTCTTGCATTGCTGGAATAAACCCCACTTCATCATGTTGTATAATCCATTTAATCTACTGTTGGATTTGTCAGGTTTTAGATGGTAGCTGACTGAGAAATCAGAGAAACTGAGTCTGAGTTTAAAAAGTTTATTGTCCTGGGGCGAGGTTCCCGGGTGCGGGTGTGGGTGCTCAGGGTGCGGGCCGGGGAAGTCGCGCCCCCCCTAGGAGTGGTGGGGTTAGATATAGGCTAGCTAGTGGGGGTGCTGATGATGCTTACAGGGCCTCCTGTGGTAGGTTAGGAGTTTTGAAAGCTTTAGGGCTGGGGGCATAGCTACGGGCCTTGGCCAGGGGGGCATAACTACAGGCCTTGTGCAGTGGGCATAGCTACTGGCCATGTGCAGTGGGGGTCCTTTGTTTGTCAGGGCAGGTCCTGGTTGGCTGAGTTTGAACAGCTGTATGCCTGGATGTTCACGGGTTTTAGTTCGGGTGGGGGCCTTCCAGCCAGAGGCTACCGGGCCGGCCTTACATTCCAGCCTTTTTTATATAATAGGTGTCGTAGTCTTTCTGCCTACTTCCTGTGGAGTGGGGGCATCGTTGGGTAGGGGGTTTTAGCTGGCGGGTGCTTCGACTGGAAGGGGGGCATAGGGGTGTAGCAGCATCTGATTGGCTGTCACCCGAGAGAGTTTCTTGAGACACTCTTGTAGGAACCTTAAAACAAAAGGAGCGAGCATTAACAGTAGGCAGATAACTAAAAATGGGGTGAGTATTGGGGTTAGCCACGTCAGCAGAATGTTGAGGTTCTCCTCTACTAAGTCACTTTCATTGATGTAGTAACAACATTGTTCCTGCAGAAATAAACAAGTGCCACCTTTTTCGGCTGTTAAAAGGTCAAGTGCTCTTCAGTTCGTAGGGTTACCTGCGCCAAGGAGGTGATTTGCCTTTGAAGGGAGGTGAGGGACGCCTTTGAGGCACCAATGGCTGCATTCAGTTTGTCCTCAAGGTCTGCTATGGCTGTCAAGCTATGACCTAACATGCCCCCTCTTACACCTGTGGCAGCAGCTGCAGAAGCAAGAGACAATCCTACAAGTACGGTAGAAAAATTGCCCGCCTGCTATGAGGATCAGGGAGAAGAGACAACAGCTCAGCTTCCCCATAGAGGTTTAGCTGGGGAACTAGAGTTGCTGGGATGCAGGGTAGGGGAGAGGAGGAGTTTATGGTTTTTGTAAGCATCCCATTGCACCAGAAGAAGTGTGTTTATGCATGGAGTGTCTTTTCCACTGTGATAGTTGTGTTACATGTGAAATTTGATTGTGCTGCAATATAACAAATGCTGAAGCTAGAAAAGTGGCTTTTGAGCAGAGGGACTTGAAAGGAGTGAAATTGCTGGTTGTGCCAATTTTGCGTGCTGGTATTAAGGGCGTCTGGTAATGGGGCAGCTGCCCAGAGAGGCTTTTCAAGGGAGGCACAAATGAAGCAGGTAGAGGCATTAAAAATGTGAGTGGTATTGAGTGTGCTTGTAATTAAGCACAAAAAATTTTTCCAGGTGAAGGGGTTTCAGGGTTTTGCAGATTGCAAGATTTGTTGGACCTGGGTTTCACCTTGTTGGATTACATCTTTGATTTCCAGCAGAGTGCCTACTCGCTCGGCGGTTTTAGTGCAATAGCTTTGGACTATGAGCCATTTTCCCTGTGGGTGGGACCACCTGAGATCTTTATAGACCACTGCCACTTTCGGTAGACCCCTTCTTCCCAGTTGCTGAAGCTTTGCTGGCCTCAGGGCTGCTACTAGGGCCTGGGCTTGTAAATTTACTTTTTGGTGGAGGTGGGACTGCCAGGTGGCTTCAGCCATGTCCTCCTGGCTATTAAAGACTTTAAAGACCATGGTCACCAGGTCACGGATGGGGGTTTGAGGGCCATCCTCAGCCTTTTAAAATTTCTTTTTAATGTCTGGGGCAGACTGAGTTATAAAGTGGGTGGCTAGGACCGTGGCTCCGGCTTGAGATTCAGGGTCTAGCCTAGTGTGCTGAATCAGAGCTTCAGTAAGATGATTTAGAAAAACTGCGAGGTTTTCTGAAGCTTCTTGGGTAACCTCCCAGCATTTATCATAATTAACTTTTGGGGCCGCCTTTTCTAATCCTGCTAATATACACTCAACCATTTGGTCCCAGCACTTGCGGCTGGCCCCTCCCACCTGATAGTCCCAGTTAGGCTCTTCCATGGGAACTGCAGTCTCACCAACAGGCGTGTTAGGATTGGACAGGTGTAATTGATCCGCATGCTCATGGGAGGCAGCTATGATATGACTGTGCTCATTGTGGGGAGAGTAGAGGACAGGATTACATAAACATCATGCCAGGTAAGGTCATAAGCCTGGGTTAGTTGATGGAATTCTTTAATATATGCTGTAGGATTTGCAGAGTAGGACTCCAGGAGTTTTTCAATAGCCGCCAGATCAGAGAGAGAGAAAGGAACGTGAACGTGGACCATGCCCTCGGTTCCTGCAACTTCCCGGATGACGCCAGGGCAGAAGGTGGCGCTGGAGGGTTATGTCATAGAGGACAAAGGGATGTGGAAGATGGTACCAGAGGGTCATGTGATAGAGAACAACATGGCTTCGGAGGGTCATGTGATTGGGGAGGCGCTCGGACCACGCTTTCAGCTTCCGCGACTTTACATGAGGAATTAAGGGGCGTGGAGGGTGGCGCCTGAGCAGAAGGTGGTGCTGGAGAGTCATGTGACTGGGTGTGTGAGCTGACTGGAGAGGTGAGAGATTCCGGGGCATAGGGAGGGAGAGGGGGGTTAGCAGGAGGGGCTGGTGGAGAGGCCAGCTCTTCTGGATCGTCGGAGAACGCAGAAGCCAAGGATGGGGGAGGAGTAAGGGAAAGGGCAGGTGAGGGTTCCTTTGCTACAAGGAGAACTTGAGCGGTATTGCAAGTAGCGCATAAATCGGGCCGGGATCTTAGATGCCAGAAAGCCTGGACATATGGGACCTCTGACCATTTGCAGGTCTGTTGGCAGAAAGTGTCTAGATCAGAGAGGACTTTGAAATCTAAGGTGCCTTTGGGTGGCAGGCTGACCCATTTGGGAGGGGATACTGGGCCAGGCTATGGTAGACAGGAAGATAAGCTGTTTCATTTTTATGGATATGTTCAATTTAGCCCGATTGCAGATTAAACATCCGAGCAGGGTTTTTGGGTCTGTGCAAGACTCCTGGTTGCCCATAATTTAAGTCAAGTCCGGAAATAGTCAGACCAAGTCATGGCGTCCCAAGGCATTGCTGGACTATTGGAACGGGGTCCCCCTGGGAGACTGGCAGGGAGGAGTGAGAGTGAGGATGTCTCCACACCCCACATCCCTGGAAATGGCAGGAGACCGAGAGGCCCTCCAGGCATTCCCAGAGGACGACTTGGTCAGAGAGGGGCTCCTGATGTGGCTGTGATTATGGACAGGTCCCTCTGGACAGCAGGGACAAGACTGAGGTATGGGCAAGGGATGACTCACCGACTTGGAAGGCACATGTCAGTAAAAGTCCACTCAGAGAACAGGCCAGCCAATGGGTGGCAGAGGGGCCCCAGGTCCATCCGGCAAGGAGGAGTCAGTTCCCCCGGGAGGGTTTGTGAAACTCCTCCTGGGTTTCGGCACCAAAGTGTCAGGTTTTAGATGGTAGCCGACTGAGAAATCAGAGAAACTGAGTCCAAGTTTTTAAAGTTTATTGTCCTGGGGCGAGGTTCCCAGGTCCGGGTGCTCAGGGTGCGGGCCGGGGAAGTCGTGCCCCCCTAGGAGTGGCAGGGTTAGATATAGGCTAGCTAGTGGGGGTGCTGATGATGCCTATGGGGCCTCCTGTTGTAGGTTAGGAGTTTCGCGCACTTTAGGGCTGGGGGCATAACTGCGGGCCATGTGCAGTGGGCATAGCTACGGCCGTGCAGTGGGGGTCCTTTGTTTGTCAGGGCTGGTCCTGATTGGCTGAGTTTGAACAGCTGTATGCCTGGATGTTCATGGGTTTTAGTTCAGGTGGGGGCCTTCCAGCCAGAGGCTACTGGGCCAGGCCTTACAGGATTCAATTTGCTAGTATTTTGTTAAGGATTTCTGCATCCATTTTAGAAGGGATATTGGACTGTAATCTTATTTTCTTTTGCTGCCTTTACCTGTCTTTGGTATCAGGGTATGTTGCTGGCTTCATAGAATGAGATAGGAAATGCCCCCTTCTATTCTATTCTTGGAAGAGTTTGAAATGTATTGGTGTTAATTTTTCTTCAAATCCTGATAGAATTAAACAGTAAAGTCCTCTTGCCCTGGGCTTTAATTTTCTGGAGAGCTTCTAATTACTGATTCAATTCCTTTAACTGCTGTAGGTATGTTGAGATTTTCTATTTCTTCTTGTCCATTTCATCTAAGTTTTTGGTGTATAAGTGTTCACTGTACCATCTAATAGCTTTTTCTTTGTTTCTCTAAGGTTTGTCCTAATGTCCTCACTTTCCCTACTGATTCTAGCAATTTTTATTCTCTCTCTCTTTATCTTTGTCAGTCTGAATAAAGGCATTGATCTTTTCAAAAAGCCAACTTTTGATTTTGTTGATCACTGTATTGTTTTCCTATTCTCTATGTCATTTATTTCTGCTCTAATATTTTTTTCCTCTGTCACAAGAAACTGAGACACAGAGAGAGTAGGTAATTTGATGAAGGCCACATACAGATTAAGTAGTAGATTATGGAACCTGAGCTCAGTGTTTTCACCCTAGGTTCCCTGTCTAATTCTCTTCAGCTTTTACAAAGAGACTGCAAAGAGAAAGATTTTGAAGTAATTGACGTGTATTTTGTAAAAATATCAGATTTGTATCAATTAAGGTTATTTTTGTAGGAGAAACAAACCACTCTAGCTCTCTTAAACAGAAAAGGGTTTAGTAGAGAGAATTAGTCAGTTTAAATATCATTGAAAGGATTTAGAGGAGAAAACTTTAGGCTTGGCCTAGAGGAATCTCTGGTCCATCCCAACCAGAAGAAAAGTAATTCAGAAGGCCATTGTGGGACCATTGAATTCAGGGGCAAACCTCTTCACTGATTATTTTACCCATAGCTTTTGCCCCAAGCCCGCCCATCTATACTCTCTTCTGTGATTATAGGGCTGAAAACCTATAAGCTACATTTTTTCAGACTCCTCTGCCAGTTTCTGATTAAGTTCTGTGAATACAAGAAGGGAGCTGGGACTCTCTTCCTGCTTCTAGAGCAGATCGCATCCTTAACAACATCTGTGTGTCACAGATGGGGTTCCTGGAAAGCAGACTCTGAAATGAAGATGTGGGGGGTAGGCCATTTTTAGGGGCAGCTGTCAGGATGAACCCCTGTGGGAAGAAGAAAAAATATGCAGGATTGGGCAGAGGGGAAGTTAAGCTGTTCCCCATGAAAGCCTTATCTGACCTTGGGGAAACTCTGGAGCCAGATGGCCCTTCAGACTTGTCTTGAATTGGAGTGAGGGCTCTAGGTCTTTATACCCACATGTTTAACAGGCATTGGATGCAGGATATCCCTGGAAGGAGGTGTCAATTTAGGCAATGTCATTGTCTTCAGCTCAGGGCAATCTGCCCAGAGAACTGACTGCTAATGTTCCATGTTCCAGAAGCACTCCCAGCACCTGTAGAAGTAAAATTTTTATTCCTGAAAGGCGGATATGAATGACTTATCATGGGACATACAATGGGTAGCTCTAGGGCCAGTGAATTCAACATTCCCAGTACTGGCTTCTCTGTACCTTCAAAGATATACCAGCAGCCACCATGCCATGTACTCAAGATGATCAAAGAACCAACTGCAAGGAACCTATCTTTAGTGGTCAAAGAATCAGCTACACAGTTCTCCACTCAAAGGCTGGACAACTGCTGCAGGGAAACCTCTAGAGTTTGGAGTGTTTGTTGCTGCTGTACCTCCTTGGAGATCCCAGTACTAGCTTTTTGTGGGGGTGGGGGGGTGGCGTCTGAGAACCCACCACATGGGGCTCCATCTCTGAGATCCTGGGTTCTGGGAACATTATCTCTCCCCTTTGTTCCTTCAGTCCTAGAGATGGTCGCTGATTTATTCCAAATTGATCTTTAGGTTACTCAGATGCCCTTTTTTTGCTCAGGAAGCTATCATTGAGGCATTTTCAGGAGAAGAAAATTAAAGGCCAGAAGAGGCAGGGACATTCAAATATAACCAATATCATTCTGTACCCTTTAGTCTGATTTCCCTTGGTCCTACCCAGATCAGCTTCATTTGTATTTCTAATTGAAGTCTGATCACTTTTTCAGTGTTTTTAACAGTTGCTTTTATAGGGTAATACTGATTTTCATAACTGCATAACTCTAGCTCTGAGTCTCAGCTGTCACACAATCACTCAAAGTTCTATGGAATGACCAGGATATGCACAGAGCTTAGAATCTCAGAATTTAGAAATAATGGCTACAACTCTGGAATAGATGTGCCTCTGTAAAGCTTAAATCTAGGAACCTTTACAAGAAGGTGAACAACCTTCATCTGATAATCTGTGTTCTTAAATTCAATTCTCAGAGTTTGTACATTATAGTTACACCATATTAATGAGGTATTACAATATTCGTCTCTTCATTTCTAACTTATTTCACTCAATCTATGGTTCTCAAGATTCATTCACCTCATTGCCTACCTCACTACTTCATTCCTTCTTGCAGCTTCTCAATATTCCATCATATGTATACACCACAGTTCCTCCTTCCATTCCTCAGTCAATGTACTTTTAGGTTACCTCCATCCACTGCAACTCATGAACACTACCACCATAGACACCGGTATGCAAATGTCCATTTGTGTCCTTGCTCTCAGTTCCTCCAAGTATACACCTAAACTATGGGGTTGCCAAATCATAGGGCAAACCCACCCCTAGCCTCCTGTGGAGCCACCATACTTCCCTACAGAAGGGCTGTATCACTCTACTTCCCTACCAACAGTGAATAGGTACATCTCTCTGTCCACATTTTCTCCAGCACTTGCATCTCTCTCTCTTCATTTTTAAGCAGTTTTATTGATACATCAACCTAAGTAAAAAGTCAATGGTTCCTGGTATAATCACATAGCCATGCCTTCACCACCACAATCTATATGAGGCATTTAATCATCATCATTGTTCACTCCAGGCCTTGCTAAATTATACCATCACAGTCTTTATCCTGTCTCTTTCCTTCTGGTATCATAAATGTCCCCAGTCCTCCTCCCTCAACCATACTCACACTCAGCTTTGATCAGTGTACTTACAATATTGTGCTACCATCAGAGAGTATTGTGCTATCCATTTCTGGGTCTTTACAATCAGTCCTGTGGAATATTTTGTACTACTGCAACATCAAATGCCCAATCTCTACCCTCTTTCTACCTCTTTTTATCACAAGGATATAGTTTACATAAATTTCTGGAATAGTGGCATTTCACTTACTGTGATAATTAGAAACCAAGAGCTTCTAGTGCAACACTCCCTGGAACATGAGTAAATTATTCTTGAAAGGGAAAGGGAAGTGAAGTTGACATGACCTATATTTGGTAAAGTCATTATGGCTACTATTAATTCCATGTGTGCTAATAATAAAAATGATAGTGCTTCTGCTGTCACGATGCCTCCAGAACACAGTAAGATAGTTTCAATTTATGTTAGGAAAGTGAAAGTGAAAGTGAATGAATGCTTTTTTCCTTGCTGTATGCTAGGCATTTCATTTCAGTGCATTCCAGTTGCACTCAGCACTTCTCTTAAGGCCAACCATAATCGAAGTTCTATCTGTGCCTCTGCTCCCACTAAACTAGAATTCCATGAAGGGTTCAGGCCACAGAGTTCTTGTTTACTTGTGTGTTTGTGGGACCTAGCACACAGTTCTGGTGCCATTAAAAATTAATTATTAAAAAAATTAATTATTGACTGATGTGAGTTAATATAGTTATCATAATATTGCAAGGAAAATATGAATTTGTTGCATAAATGAGGGTTTGAGGGTCAGTTGTTCACATATAAAACTCATGCGGATGTTTAACAGCCTGGCTGTTGTGACTGCAAAGGCCTTATGCTTGCTGCTCTATCCTTCTGCTGACCCCTTTATGGAGTGTGGAAAGAACAATGAATTAGGAAGTGGGGGCCTGGGTCCTAGTCCTGTTGCCTTCACTAAGCATTTACTTGATATTGGTCAGGATGCCTGTTTGGGGCCTTATTCACTTGCTGTGAATGAAAGACTTCGGAGAGAGGGTCTTGAGGTGCTGGCTCTAGAAACTCTATGGTTTTACCCATGTGTTAACTATCATTGCTCTGACAAATACCACACAATGGGTCAGCCTAAATACAGGAATTTACTGTCTCATTTCAGAGGCTGAAAAATTTGCTTCCTCCTGGGTTCAAAAACATTCTGGTGCTAGTTTGACAGCAACCTAGGGGTTCTTTGTTTTCTCACATGGAAATGTGTTCTTTCTGTTATGGGTGCCTGCTGGCTTTTAGTTTCTGACTCCCTGTGGCTTTCTCTGACTCTGGCTTTCCATTTATTTCTCTTTCTAAGGCCTTGAGCAATCCACTTAGATATCAAGCCTCATTCAGTTGGGCCACACCTTAACTAAAAATACCATCTACCAGAGATACTCCTTAGGATGGGTTCACACCCAAAGGAATGTGGATTAGGGTTAAGAATATGTATAAATTGGGGTCACAATTTGATCTATGTCACTGTTTTAGTTTGTTGATGCTGACAGAAATGCAACATACCTGAAATGGGTTGGATTTTATAAAGGGAATTTATTAAGTTACAAATTTACAGTTCTAAGGCCATAAAAATGTCCAAACTAAGGAATCCAAAGAAAGATACTTTGACTCAAAAAAGCCATCTGGAAGGCATATGACTGGCATCTGCTGGTCCTTTGGCTTCTCGGTTCAAACAGCTTCCCCGGAGGCATTATCTTTCTGCATCTCCAAATGTCTCTGACTGTGCCAGCTCTGAAGCTTTTTCCAAAATGGTTCCCCCTTAAAGGAGTCCAGTAATTGATGCACATTGAATGGAAACCACCTAATCAAAAGGTCCCAGCCACAATTGGGTGGGTCACAGCTCCATGGAAACAACTTAATGAAAAAGATCCCACCCAACAATGTTGAATCAGGATTGAAAGACATGACTTTTCTGGGGCACACAACAGTTTTGTTTTTTTGTTTTTTTTTTAATTTTTTATTAATTAAAAAAATGACAAGAAACACAAACATTCCCAACACATACACTCAGCAATTCACAATATCATCACATAGTTGCATATTCATCATCATGATCATTTCCCAGAACATTAGCATCAATTCAGAAAAAGAAATAAAAAGACAACAGAAAAATATAACAAACAGAAAAAAAAAATTTTACAGGCCATACCCCTTACCAATCCCTTTCCACAACAGTTTTAAACTGGCAAAAAAACTAAGGTTACAGATAATAAATGGACACTGGTACTATTAACTAGTCATGTCATTAATACATTTTATAATTGATTTATAATTTATATTTAAGTTAATTTATAATTATATTTATATTTACAATTTATACCCTTTGAGCTAGGCTTCTTCAACTTGCTGGGATTGCCCACAGCCAGCCCTAGCCTTCTCTGGGGCCAATGGGGAATGTCAAGAGTGATAAAACAGAATGAGTGTGTGCCTGGCCCCCATCAGCATTTATGAGATATCAAAAGTAGCAGTTCATGTTAATGCCTTATATTTTTCCATAGAGAAGTGGTGAAGTGCAAATTCTGCAGCCAGGGTGCCTGTTTATAACTTTGCTCCATCTTTTAGAGTGTTTTTTAGGTAAGATAATGCTAGCTGTTTTATTAAGAACCTTTAAATGAAAACCAGCTCAGATATTATACAAGTTTATTTCTGATATAGAGCTCTAAGTGGTTTATCTGTTTGACTTGCTCACCTCTGACTATCATTCATGGACACTAGACCCTAACTTATGGCTCTACCATTTTCAGTGTTTGGCTTCCAAGGGTTCTGCACTTGTCAGCATCAAGTTGGCAAAATGGGAAGAGCCTGGAGAAATGCTCATGGGAATTTTTCATGGGTAAGTTCCAGCACATGTAACTCCTCTTCACATATTTCACTGGTTACAGCATAGTCATATAGCAACACCAAACTGCAAACAACACTGGAAAATGTAGTCTTGTTTGGTGTGCTGAGCATGTCACTAGTCTCAGCACAATCTGAATTTCTGATCTCCAAATATATATCCCATTTCTCACCTTTCATACATTCATCCCCTCTCCAAGTGATCCAATACAGAGTGCTATTCACTCAGAAACCCCTGCCCCATGTCCTTCACTCCAGGTGATATATATTCTTCTCAGGCCCTTTTGTGGTCTGGTGACCTGCAAACAAAAAAGACAAGGTATCTGTTTGACCTTCTAACCCAATCCAATATCAATGGAAAGGCATGATGGATCAAATGCAAAAAAAAAAAATCCTAATAGGAAAAGGAAGAAGTGCTTAGAAAGTAGTGTTCAACCGTCTGTGACACATGGCAGTTAAGGAATCCCAAAGGGCAGGTACTGGAAAGACTCTTACCTGGAGGCGAGATTAGTTCCCTCATTAGACCTCCATTCTACTCTTTGGAAGAAATGTTTTTGTTCAGTGTTCTCATGGCTGGTGACTCCAGCCTCAGGGAAATCTTTATTTGTCTATTATCCTCCAGGATTCATTTAGACTATGTGATGGTATTTTTCCTTTACTTGCCAAATGTACAGCTTTCAAGGCCCAGTTTCCAATAGTGAGAGTGAGACCTGTGAATGTTGTTTAAAAACTCCAATAGTAAAAGGCTTTTCTGTTATTAACCTAGTTCATTATTTGTTTGGCAAAAAATTCCCTTTAACATTTTGTGGAATTCTGATCTGTTTCTTTGAGCTTTTTCATGTACCAGTATCCACTTTTACAATTCTTTACTGGACATAATTCTCAACATTTATTTTATCCTTGTCTCCTCACCCCAATCAACTTAATAGCAGTCACCTTGAATCATCTAAAATTACACACTGTTGGGGGAAGGTCATCACTTAACCTCATCTTTCCTTCTGCATTGAGTCTTGTGGTTTTGTTGCTCAGTCTTTTTTCCAGGCTTCTATCTCTCAATATCTGGGTTTTAGAAACACTCAGAGAAACTAGTGTTTTCCAGCATCAGTGAACGTAGATTGCACCTCACCCTGTGAATATTGTACTGTCTGCTCCTCCTACTTTGGTTTACCTTCGGCGGGAATTCACTATTCCCTGTTCTTGGAAACTGGCAATTCTCCTAACATTTCCCTTTATTTAAAATATTGCAAAATGTATATTCCTCCTGCGGACTACAAGGCAGTTAGTTAATCTTTACTGGGTTAAATATTGAACATTTTTCAAGTCCACCTCTGCTTAGCCTATCAAAACTAATTGATATTAACTGATGGCCATGTAATCAATAAGAACAAACACTAATGAAATCACCCTGCCATCCTCTGATAAACAGCAGTCATCACATAGTTCAGAAATCACTTACATTAAAATTTCTTAGATTAGAATTCAAATGAAAAAACTTATAATTTATTAATTTAATAATTCATGTAGAAAATCAGGATAATTTATCAGAGGGCCGGAGTTCAAAAACACTAGGTTAAGTAATTTATCACCTGTTTTTTGAAGCTCTAAATTTTTAAAATCATTTCTCTCTGTGTGGGTGTGCACATGGGTGAATGAGAGGGGGGGTGTGGTTGTTAGATTCAGGTGTCAACTTGGCCAGGGTAAGGTGCCTAGTTCTATTACTGTGGACATGAGCCAATAGCATGTGAACCTCATCTGTTGCTCATTACATCTGCAGTCAGCTAGGAGGGGTGCCTGCTGCAATGAATGATGTTTGATTTAATTGGCTGGTGCTTAAATGAGAGAGCTCAATACAGCACAGCCCAAGCAGCTCAGCATACCTCATCTCAGTACTAGCAGTTCAGCCCAGGCCTTTGGAGATGCAGAAAGGAGTCACCCGGGGAAAATTGTTGGAACCCAGAGGCCTGGAAAGAAGGCCAGCAGAGATCACCCTGTGCCTTCGCATGTAAGAGGGACTCTCAGTTGAAATTTAGCTGCCTTTCCTCTGAAGAACTATATGTTAACTAAATAAATCCCCTTTTACTGAAAGCAAATCCGTCTCCAGTGTGTTGCATTCTGGTGGCTAGCAAACTAGAATGGGGGGAGGTTCCTTTAAATATAATTGCTCACTTTAAGTTGGTCTTTAAATTTTTATGGCTATATAATCTCATATGAATCTTTTAAGAGGGTCAGATTACAGTTTCAAGATTGTTACCCTTAAGTTGGATTTATTTAGAGGAAAGATAACATGGAGATCTAACAAATATGTGAGTTTGACTGTTGTGTGCCTTGGATAATGCCAAGACTGTATCGCTCATTATCTTCCAACTGAAGTCAAATATTTTAAAACTTGGATTGGAGATGGTATTTAGTATTCTTTTTGTATTCCAGACTATTCATTAGATTGAAGTTGATCTCAAACTTACAGGAATAAATCCAGATGATAACAAACAGGTTATTTTCTGATATTAAACCTTGTCAACAGACAGACATCAGCTGAAATATCAATTGACTTTTTTATGGACTATACATAAACCTTTTCTGAAATGTTCTGTGAATTCTTCAAAAGTATGGGGTATTAATCAGGGTTCTCCAGGGAAACAGAACCAACAGGATATATTTACACATGCATATATGCACATACGTAAGCATTGTGACATTTATTATAACAATTGCCTCGTGATCTTAGGAATTGGCAAGTCTGAACTCCTGTTGTGCAGGCAACAAGGTGGGAGCTCTGAAGGAGGTTTCTTATTCTTCTATTTTAACAGTAGATGTAATCAGCCATAGATTCAATGACAGTGTTCATTGCTTTTTAATACAAATCAGAATTAAATTTAATAGTCAAATTTTAGCATTTGTATGATTTGCTAATTATGAGCTAATTCAGTTTTATTTTTAAGTATTTTATTTTAATTTATTTTATAAATTTATGGAGAAATTCTATAAATTTCTCCATAAATAAAAATTGAAATTAAATTTGAAGTCCCTACACTTTTCCTAACATAGTAATTTAAATGTTGAGGCTCATACATACACATTTTCAAGATGTAGTTTCTATATGAATTTCACAATTGATCTTTGAAAGTTTTTATTTTGGTAAAATGTATACAAGATAACATTTTCCATGGCAATTTGATTTTAAAACATCAATTTATTACAAATATTTTCTGATTATTAAAGCCTGCAAACTCAAATTTAATACCCATCCATTCTTTGGCAATTTTGAAGTAAATGCCATAGGTGATGGTTAAATTCATGTGTTAGCTTAGTCAGGTTCTGCAGTCTAATTATTTGGTCAAGCAAGTTCTGACCTGATTGTTAGTGTGAAGTTATTTTATAGAGGGATTTGCATCTAAGATTAGTTTATTGCATCTATGGCTGATTGCATGTACAACCAACAGAAAGATTGCCATTCTCAATGAGATGAGTCTCTGTATCCAATCATTTAGAGGTCTTAAAGCTAGAAGTGAGGATTTCAGCAGCTAGAAAGAAGGATGTCTATCTCTATTTTCTCTAACCTGCTCTGCCTAGGGAATTCAATATCACCCTCATCGGAGCTTCCAACCTGCTGCTTTTCCAAGGGAACTCACTCCCACTGAGTTTCCACCTCGCAGCCTGCCCTTTATGATTGCCACTTGCCAGTCTGCACAGTTGCTTGAGCCAATTCCTATAATAAATCTCTTAGTATATATATGCCTATCCCATTGATTCCATTTTTGTTTTTGGAGAATCTTGAATATCATGTGTATGAAATTGTTTTTCACATTCCAAATCCATGACTATTTGGAGACACCCTTTAGTATTTGATGATTTTTAATTTTCCATTATATGTTTAGTATTATGTAGGCCAAGCCATAGTGTCTCATAACTAAAGGACTTGTTTACTAATGTGCTGTGTTTGCCAGTGTGGTATTCTTGGTTCATGCCTGTTGATCACCAGGTTTGTGTCTATATTTATTATTTTTGTTAGAGTACTAATGGTTATTAGAGAGGCTTTTAAAAACCTATTCTTAGGGTGGGCCGTGGTGGCTCAGTGGCAGAGTTCTCGCCTGCCATGCCAGAGACCTGGGTTTGATTCTTGGTGCCTGCCCATGTGAAAAACAAAACAAAACAAAAACCCATCCTAAAACATTACCCCATAAAATTTAACTTCTATTCTAAAGGAAAGAGTAGGATGCCATTGAAGTAATTTTTCTTAAGTGCCATTATTGCCCTAAAACACAGATTTTCCTCTTAAGATTACACTAACAAGGATGTATTTACCTGTGTGTACATGCATGCATTCACTGTTCATTATATATCTCATTATTTATTTATTTATTTTGCATGGGCAGGCACCAGGAAACGAACCTAGGTCTCTGATAAGACAGGTAAGAACTCTGCCACTGAGCCACTGTTGCCCTCACAATTTAATTTTTATACACAATGATGGGCCCACAAATACAAACATAAAATCATACTTAGAAATTTGAATTCCATTATTTTTGTCAATTTTCAAGGTATTTACATGTTTATAGAGAGAAACACTCAGACTCTGTTGAATATTTAGTGACAAGCATGTGGAGCCATTGAGACTGAATGTGGGCCCCAGTGACGGTGGATCATACAAGGTGTTTTACTTGCAAAGAACAGAAATTCCAAATTTAATTGGTTTAGCTAAAGACAAGGTGAAATGGCTTACAGAACCCAAGACATGTATATAGTTGTGTTCGTATGGTTGATCCAATGACACAATGTGACCTTGAAGGATCCGGAATCTTTATGTCAGTTCTCATATCTGCAGTGTCTGCTTCATCTATAGGCCAATATTCTGGGTGATCATGGTTTGCCTGTCACTCACAGTTGGGGCTTCATATTTTTTTTTCTTTCTTTTTTTTTTTTTTGCATGGGCAAGTACCAAGAATCAAACCTGGGTCTCCAGCATGGCAGGCTAGAACTCTGCCACTGAGCCACCATGGCCCTTTATAACTCTTTTATTTTAGTTTAGTTTTTTCGCATGGGCAGGCACCGGGAATTGAACCTGGGTCTCCAGCATGGCAGGTGAGAACTCTGTCTGCTGAGCCACTGTGGCCTGCTTTTGTTCATGTTCTTTTTTTTTCTTTTTGCATAGGCAGGCACTGCGAATTGAACCCAGGTCTTTGGTATGGCAAGTGAGAACTCTGCCACTGAGCCACCATTGCCCAACCGGGCTCCATATTCTTTATTCACTTTGAATTGGAGTAAGATTTTATATTCTAGGGCTCTTCTGAAGAGTGAGAAACCCAGGAACCCAAAGTTCTTTCATTATGTTGGTGGGAATTCTTACATGCTCATTTTTGAACCAACTGGTTCATACTGATTGGCTTAGGCCAAATTCCTAAACCAGTGTCTGGCAAGAGCATAGGATGGCAGTTGCTTGGTTTAGACAGAATCCATCTCTGGTGTATACAATTACAACAGCAGGGGGAGGCAACCATAGTATTAGCTACTGGAAGAGGAGGAAAGGAAAAGATACAGGTAGATATAATGCTACTCAAAATGTACAACCCAATCTAAGATCCAGGCTTTCAATTCAAAGAATGATCTGATGGTGGGAACAGATGTATTGAAAACATCATTTCATGGGCTTCAGTTTCAAAGACAAGAATTTGGTCAAGATGGACAGGTGAACAAGAATGTTGGGTGAGGAATCTTGCCCCTGAAGATGCTGGAGAAAGAACTCAGGGAGGCAAAGAAAATGTTAGGGAGACTAGAGGCAGTAGAAGGTAGAGTCTCTATTTCAGGAAACTGAAGATACCAAGAATCAAGAAGAAAACTGACTTTCATAGGCCGCCGGTGGGATAGTAAGCTAGAGCTTGCTATGTCTTCCTATCCTTCTCTAGAATGGGTTCCAGAGTGGGGCTGAAGATCCTGGTGGGGGATTACTTGGCCCCAGATGTGAATATTAGAAGGCAGGCCAAACGACATTGTATGACAAATATTTGATATGGGCAGAGGATTATTCTGACCCAAATATGCTGATTAAATCAAGAGAGGAAGAAGAAATTCAATTAATGTGTAGGGTGAACTGAATATGTTATCCAAGGCTAATGTATCATATGCAACAGGATGTTAAAGTGGGACTCGACATATTTTAGCAGATCCAAAAACCAAAAACAAAATACAGTTGCCACGTATCCCCAAATTTTGAACTGTGGTGTGCACCATGTATGTGGGACTTGCAGAAAGAAGGGTTAGCTCATTCCCTTCTTATAGCCTAGACTAGAATTGAAGCACAGGTGATGAAGAGAATGAACTATTTTAAGACTGAGTTTTTAAGAGTGCTGCAGCATCTTCTCTTCTCAGGGAGGAAGGGATGGGACAAAGCCACCCCACCTCAAACAAGAAGAAAGGGGACTCCAGGGGGACAACTCAAGGAACTTAGTGAGTGTCCCCTGGGGTTTGTGGGCACTGGATGAATTATCTAATGGCTTACAGGAGAAGTCTAAGGGGAAGGGAATGGGTCACCACCCAACCCCCCCCAGATGGCATCAGAGGGAGGAGGGCACTGCATGGAGACTGAGCTTCTCCTCCATCATCCATGGAGCAAATGTGTGTTCTTCTAGGAAAAGATGTGGATGCTGTCAATGGGAGCTGGCCTGGTGCCTTCTTAAATGGTATCCTTTCCAAGATGACCTCCTGGAGGGGTGGCATGATCCTAAAGATAGAATGACCCCTGAAAGAAGTGCTTCAGAGAGAAAGAGGGTCTTCAAGCACAGGGAGGTCCTGCTGGGTGAGGGAAACATGGCAAGGATCTGTGAGGAATGTTTTGTGGAATGTGAGCACAGACTGAGAATTTTAAAGCAAGGATTTTTTTTTTCAATCTGAAAGAAGGTCATTGCAAGGAGGCAAAGGGTCTGCTCATCAGCCAGACCAGGAGACCATCACACCCCAATCTTTACCCCATCAACATTCAGGCTTCATTTTATCCCAAGGACAACTTATATCCTTTAAATAAATGCCTGTGTTCAGCACAGGGACAGTGGTTTCATGAAGTTTCCTTAGGATAGAGGAATACTTGTGCAAAGAAGGAAAAGGTAGAACTGGTAGAGTAAAATTGAACACATTGGACAAGGGCTACTGTGAAGCAATGCTGAGAACAAACATTTATTTGAAAATGTCATGATGTTTTTACAGGAAAATATCAAAGTTTTATCATTTTTGAGACTTTTAACTTTTTTCTCTAACCTCTAAAATTAGTGCTGCCTTATTGAAGGGGTGAGTTCTTCACAAGGACCAGTCAAAGGACCCCACAGGGAGCCATCTTTGGAAACTGATGTGCCCAGACCTCACTGACAGCAGACCACAGCAGGCTAGTCATCTCCCTGGTCTATGTCCCCAGGGTAGAAAGAGCTGCAGTGAGAGGAGAAGGTGGATACAGAACCAACAGTGGCCAATCAAGCCACCTTTTCCCATGATGGGGGTGTGTCACAGCCTGGGTCAGGTGAGCTGGAGGAACGTAGGAGTTCAAAGTACATAGGAATTCATGGATTTAGTTATTATTCAAGGTTGGATTTGCATGATATCATAACTAACCTGACCTTTCAAATACCATTAACTAGATAATTTGTATCATGTCTTGGTGACTGGGAATTCTGAAGTTTTCTAAAATTTCTCCTGGGGGAAAGAAATAACTAGTCTACTGAGTACATTTGTAAGACTGATGGGAGGGAAAATGAGATGATCTCTACTGAGTTTATTCTTTAAGTTCCTCTTGTTCAAGGGCCTGGATGCAGGTGTCCTGAAAGTGATTAAGGAATAAAGTTCAGAAGGAGAGGGTTTGTCTTTTGTTTCTGAGCCATGTCATCAACAAGTTGAGTGACCTTAGGAAAGTTACTTGGCTACTCTGTGCCTCACTCTCCTCATCTGCAAAATAATGCTATTTACTTCACTAAATTATGAATATGAAATGAAATGATACATGGTCAAATCTTCATAAATATTAAATAATATTATTAGCTATGTAATTGAACAATGCATTCTAAATTATTAGATGCTATATTATCCAGACAGGTAGGTTTTAAAAAAGTAGTAGCAAGATGGTTGTAAAAAAATGTTTTAGAGCCAATTAGAACATCAATTCTCTTATGGGTGGGTATTTAATATTTGGAATTGCAAAATAGTCATCAGATGCTGAACTGTGTCTACTGTGACATGGGATGGCTCCATGGGAAAGGACTGTCAAACAAGCTTGATTGTTAGGAGGAAATGGTAGCAATATTTAGTGGGTACAGAGAGGCCAGGGAAGCTGCTAAGCATCCTATACTGCTCAGAAAGCCCCCACAATCAAGGGTGTTATAACATAGAGGCCAACAGTGCTAAGAGTGAGAAATCTTGCTCCAAAGGAAACTGGACTCTTCCTGTGGTCCCTGAATCCATTGCAAGCAATGGCTGTTGTTTTCTACAACCCTCCTACTACTGGTCTAGAGAAGCGGTGGGTGTCCACCTTGCTCATCATTACTGCTTTCACATAATTATTCTTTCCTCTTTCCTAAACAGACAAACAATCCATGTTTGAATTTCATGTTATCAAACGATATCACCCATTGCCCTTGCTTGCTGTCCACCACAAACCCCTGATATGAGCCCTATTTTCTTGAGTTTCCACTATTGGCCCTCTGCCACCCTCTTCAATACTACTCTTAGCTCAATGCATGGAGATTTCAATGTACATGTACATGACCTGCCAGTATCCTGGCCTACTATCAGAGTCGACTAATTCAGAGGGTCAGAAAGCAGGGTAGAGTACCAGGACCTGGAGTAGGAATAGGAAGGGGAAGTTAATTCTTATTTGGTAGGGAATTTCTGTTTGGAATGATGGAAAATATGGTAATGGGTGGTGGTGATGGTAGCATGACTTTGTGAATGTAATTTAAAAAACTGAATGATGTCTTTAATATTGTTAAAAAAGGGAAATTTTAGGCTGTATATATGTTCCTATAATAAAATTAAATAAAAAACCATGAAAGAAGATCACTGAACCCTAATGTTTATCTTGTTCTATATATAAGTGTACAATTTTAATAATATTGTTTTATGAATTATGCCATATCAATGCAATGTATCAACAATGGGAAGAGGGCATATGGGAATTCTGGATTGTCTGCAATAATTTTTCTGAAAACCTACAACTTCTCAAATAAAATTCTTTTTAAATTAAAAAATTGCAATAACACTTATAATCTCTCAAAAATTATATATGTAGGTATAAATGAAATAAAATGTACAATACCTGTATGATAAAAAGAATAGAATGCTGATGAAAGAAAGGTTTAAACAAATGGAGATGTATAATGTCTTCATGAATTGTAAGGCTCAATATAACAAATGTTCTCCATATTATAAAGGTTCAATATAACAATTCCCCATGTTGATTTTGTTTATGAAATTCTTATCAAAACCTAGCTTGCAGAAATATATTACTTTATTTTAAAATTTATAAGGAAATTAACAACCGTAGAAGAGCAAAGAACTCTTTATAGGAAAGGATAATGTTGAAGGGATCAATGTTACCCAATATGAAGTCTTAGTACTTAACTACAGTAACCATGACAGAATAGTATTGGCAAAGGGATAGACACATAGATCAGAATACACTAGAGAACCCAGAAATAAATGTGTGTAAAGAAGCTCAACTGATTTTTGTCAAAGGTGCAAAAACAATTCAGTAGAGGAAGGATAGCTTTTTCAACAAATGATACTGGTGAAATTGGACACCCACACCCTAACAAATGCACCTCAACCTAAACCTCAGATGTGTTCCTTCTGAAGAAAAGCATGGAAAAGCACATGTGAGTTTTCCATGCTCTCTCTTCCATTGATATTGCTACATAGAACCCACAAGATCCAGAATGCCCATGTTCTCTACAAAAAAAATTCAGCCTGGATCTTTGGGACATCATTAAATAAGCTCTGGGGAGTGCCCCTGAACCACAGAGGGCTGCATGTGAAGGACACACTGTAATGATCAGGTTCATGTGTCAATTTGGCTAAGTGGTAGTACCCGTTTGTCTGGTTGGGCAAGTGCTGGCCTGTCTGTTGCTATGAGGACATTTCATACAATTAAATCATGATCACATCAGCTGCATCCACAGCTGATTCCATTTGTAATCAGCCAAGGGAAGTGTCTTCTAAAATGAGTGATGCTTAATCTAATCACTGGAAGCCTATTAAGGAGGATTCAGAAGACACAGGCTCTCTTCCTGCTTTGGCTGGTGAGCCTCTCCTGTGGAGTTCATCCATACCCTCCATTGGAATCATCAGCTTCACAGCCTACCCTGCAGATTTTGGATTCTGCATTCCCACAGTTAGTGAGATACTTTTATAAATTTTATATTTGCTAGTGTTTCCTGTTGATTCTGTGTCTCTAGAGAACCATAACTAATACAACTTTGTACCAGGAATGGTTCTTAAGAAACAGAATCTTAAAAATGGGTTTTTATGAATGGTTTTCTACTCTGACTGTACTCAAAGGCACAAAGGACTCTGATTCTCATAATCAGAATGATTCTTCCAATCCATGGAGTGAGCTGGCAAAAGAGATAGTCTAAATATCACCATTCAATTCTCCTCATGCTTCACTTGTACGAAGTCAGGCTCTGTACTAGATAATGTTTTTGACACCATTACAGAGTTTTGTGGAAATAAGAGGTATAGAGATGTTGGCTGGTTGTTGTTAGATACACTGAATACATTAAGGAGTGAAAGGGATGGGCTTAAGGCTTCAAACAAGAAGCTTAAGCGCCGTCTGACAGGTGTAGAAGTTTCTAGGAGTATCTTGAAGGAAAATCATATTTCCTGTAGTTGTAGACTTGAGATCTCTGAAAATCAGACTCAGAATCTGATTGTTAGAGTAGCAACTTTACAACATAAACTGAAATCTCAATGTTGCATGGTGTCTGCCGTTAAAATGAGGGCATTGATTGGAAAGGAGTGGGACCCTGAAAAATGGGATGGTGACATATGGATTGATAATGATGTCAGGGGTGAGGTTGAAACCCTAGGTCATGCTCAGTCTTCTCTAGATAACCCTGTAATAGTCTGCCCTGAGGACATAGCTACCCCACCTCCAGCCGGGCCTGAGGAGTTGGCCACCCAACCTCCACCTGAAGGGATTAGCCTTAGAGTGATTAATCCTGTTTCACGAGATGAAACTGCAAATGAACGTCTTGAAGCAAATGGCTTGGAAGATATTTCTAATTCTTTTCATGACCCAGCCCCACAACCCCTCATTTCTTCTAGACCTATAACTAGACTAAAGTCCCAACAGGCCCCTAAAGGTGAGATAGAAAGTATCACACATGAGGAGGTACATTATACTCCAAAAGAACTGTGTGAGTTTTCCAACTTATATAGACAGAAATCAGGGGAATGTGTGTGGAAATGGATTTTAAGGGTATGGGATAATGGTGGGAGGAATATAGTCTGGATCAGGCTGAATTTATTGATATGGGCCCACTAGCAGATATTCTGTATTCAATGTTATAGCTCGAGGGGTTAGAAAAGGTATTAGCAGTTTGTTTGGATGGTTGGCTGAAACACGGATCAAAAGGTGGCTGACATTACCTGAGGTTGAAATTTCAGAACTGCCCTGGTATAATGTAGATGAGGGTATCCAGAGGCTTAGAGAGATTGGAATGTTATAGTGGATTTGTCATGCAAAGCCTGCTCTTACACCCCAGGAATGTCCAGAGGATGTACCTTTTACTAGAACAGTGAGAAATAAATTTGTGTGACTAGCACCATCATCCCTGAGGGGCTCTGTGGTTGCACTTCTCTGTAGGTCAGATATTACTGTAGGAACTGCTGTCACTGAGCTGGAGTTCTTAAACACAATGGGGATGACCAGATCTTGAGTTGGCAGAAGCCAGATGGCAGCACTTAATCACCAAAGACAGGGTAGATGTGGCTGCTATAATAGACAGCAAACTCAAAGCAGGAGTCAAAATTATATGACTCACAGAGATTTGTGGCATTGGCTAGTAAATCATGGGATACCTAGAAATGTAATAGAAGGGCAGTCTACTAAATTCTTGTTCGAGCTGTATAAACAAAAGAGTTCTAGGTCAAGTGAACAGAAGTCTAACCTGAATTACAAAAACACAGAGTCACAGCCTGTTAATCAATTTCCAGACTTGAGACAGTTTACAGACCCAGAGCCCCTTGAATGAAGGGGAGGCCAGGTCCCTTTGTGGGAGAACCCTGTTACTCTGACACAAATCTATACTATTAGTCTTCCCCAAGGAGACTGACAGCCTTTTACCAGAGGAACTGTGCATTGGGGAAAAGGAAATGATCAGATATTTGGGGAATTATTAGACACTGGTTCAGATGTGGCATTAATTCCAGGGGACCCAAAACATCACTCTGGTCCACAGTCAGAGTGGGGGCTTATGGAGGCCAGGTGATCAATGGAGTTTTAGCTGAGGTCCGTTTCACAGTGGGTCCAGTGGGCTCCGGACCCATTCTGTAGTTATTTCCCCAGTTCCAGAATGTATAATTGGAATAGACATACTGAGCAACTGGCAGAATCCCCACATTGGCTCTCTAACTCGTGCAGTGAGGGCTATTATGGTGGGAAAGGCCAAGTGAGTTCTTCACAACTGCCCCTACCTAGCAAAATAGTAAATCAGAAGCAATACCGGATCCCTGGAGGGATTGCAGAGATTACTGCCACTCTTAAGGACTTGAAGGATGCAGGGGTGGTGATTCCCACCACATCCCCATTCAACTCTCTTATTTGGCCTGTGCAGAAAACAGATGGGCCTTGGAGGATGACAGTGGATTACTGTAAGCTCAACCAGGTGGTAACTTCAATTGCAGCTACTGTTCCAGATGTGGTATCATTGCTTGAGCAAATCAATACATCCCCTGGTACCTGGTATGCAGCTATTGATCTGGAAAATGCTTTTTTCTCAATAACTATTAGTAAGGACCACCAGAAACAGTTTGCTTTCAGCTGGCAGGGTCAGCAATATACTTTCACTGTCCTACCTCAGGGGTATATCAACTCTCCAGCCCTATATCATAATCTTGTCTGCGAGGAACTTGATCGTTTCTCCCTCCCACAAGACATCACGCTGGTCCATTATATTGGTGATATCATGTTGATTGGACCTAGTGAGCAAGAAGTAGCAACTACTCGAGACTTACTGGTAAGGCATTTGCATGTTAGAGGATGGGAGATAAATACAACAGAAATACAGGGTCCTTCCACCTCAGTGAAGTTTCTAGGTGTCCAGTGGTGTGGGGCATGTCGAGATATCCCTTCTAAGGTGAAGGATAAGTTGCTGTGTCTGGCCCCTCCTACAACTAAAAAGGAGGCACAATGCCTAGTTGGTCTCTTTGGATTTTGGTGGCATCATATTCCTCATTTGGGTGTGCTACTCTGGTCCATTTATTGAGTGACCAGAAAAGCTGCTAATTTTGAGTAGGGACTTGAAGAAGAGGAGGCTCTGCGACAGGTCCAGGCTGCTTTACAAGCTGCTCTGCCACTTGGGGCATATGATCCAGCAGATCCAATGGTGCTGGAAGTGTCAGTGGCAAATAGAGATGCTGTTTGGAGCCTCTGGCAGGCCCCTATAGGAGAATCACAATGCAGACCCTTAGGATTTTGGAGCAAAGCCTTACAATCTACTGCAGATAACTGCTCTCCTTTCAAGAAACAGTTTTTGTACTGCTAGTGGGCCTTGGTAGAGACTGAATGCTCATCCATGGGCCACCAAGTTACCATGAGACCTGAGTTGCCTATCATGAGCTGAATGTTATCTGACCCACCAAGCCATAAAGTTGGGTGTGTGCAGCAGCACTCTATTGTAAAATGGAAATGGCATATATGAGATAGGGCCAGAGCAAGTCCTGAAGGCATGAGTAAGTTACATAAGGAAGTGGCCCAAATGCCCACGGTCTCTGCTCCTGCCACATTACCTTCTCTTTCCCATGCCAGAGCTATGGCCTCTTGGGGAGTTCCTAACAGTGAATTGACTGAGGAAGAGAAAACTCAGGCTTGGTTGACAGAAGGTTCAGCATGATATGCAGGAACCACCTGAAAGTGGACAGCTGCAGCACTACAGCCCCTTTCTGGGGTGTACTTAAAGGACAGTGGTGAGGGGAAATTCCCCCTGTGGGCAAAACTTTGTGCAGTGCACCTGGTTGTTCATTTTGCTTGGAAGGAGAACTGGCCAGAGGTGCATTTGTATACCGACTCATGGGCTGTTGCTAAAGGTTTGGCTGCATGGCCAGGGACTTGGAAAGACCATAATTGGAAAATTGGTGACAAAGAGGTCTGGCAAAGAAGTATGTGGATAGACCTTTCTGAGTGGACTAAAAGCATGAACTTATTGGTGTCCCATGTGAATGCACACCAGAGGGTGACTTCAGCAGAGGAACGTTTTAATAATCAGGTGGATAAGATGACCCATTCTGTGGATGTCAGTCATTCCCTTTCCCCAGCAACTCCTGTCATTGCCCAATGGGCTCATGAACAAAGTGGTCATGGTGGTAGGGATGGAGGTTATGCATGGGCTCAGCAACATGGACTTCCACTCACCAAGGCTGACTTGGCTACAGCCACTTGTGAGTGCCCATTCTGCCAGCAGCAGAGATGCACACTCAGGCCCCAATATGGCACCATTCCCCGAGATGACCAGCCAGCTACATGGTGGCAGGTTGATTACATTGGACCACTCCCTTCATGGAAGGGCAGTGATTTGTTCTAACTGGAATAGACACATACTTTGGATATGGGTTTGCTTTCCTTGCATGCAATATTTCTGCCAAAACTATCATCCATGGGCTTACAGAATGCCTTATCCATTGTCATGGTATTCCACACAACATTGTTTCTGATCAAGGAACACACTTTACAGCAAATGAAGTGCAGGAATGAGTACATGTTCATGGAATTCTCTGGTCTTACCATGTTCCCCATCATCCAGCAGTAGCTGGATTGACAGAAGGGTGGAATGGCATTTTGAAAACTCAGTTATGGTGCCAACTAGGTGACAATACCTTGAAGGGCTGGGGTAATATTCTCCAGGAAGCTGTATATGTTCTGAATCAGCTTCTGCTGTATGGTGCTGTTTCCCATAGCCAGGATCCATGGGTCCAGAAAACAAGGTGTGGAAATAGAGAGTAACACTCTCTATTATCCCTAGTGATCCACTGGGAAAATTTTTGCTTCCTTTCCCTGTGACTCTGAGCTCTGCTGGTCTACAGGTTTTAGTTCCAAAAGGGGGAGTGCTTCTACCAGGAGAAACAACAAAGATTCCATGAATTGGAATCTAAGACTGCCACCTAGTCACTTTGGGCTACTCATGTAGCCCTGGATCAACAAGCCAAGAAGGGGATTATATTATTGTCTGGGGTGATTGACCCTGACTATCAGGGGAAATAGGACTGCAACTACACAATGGAGGTAAAGAAGAGTTTTCTTGAAATATAGGAGATCTCCTGGGGCATCTTTTAGTACTGTGGTTAAAGACAATGGAAATGTGCAACAACCCACTCCAGGAAGGACTACCAATCACTCTGAAACTTCAGGAATGAGGATTTGGGTCACCCCACCAGATAAAGAACCATGGCCAGCTGAAGAGCTTGCTGAGGGTAAAGGGAACATGGAATGTGGAAGAAAGTAGTGATAAATATGAACTATGACCACGTGATCAGTTACAGAAATGAGGACTGTAATACTAATTAAGTTGTAATATATCACGTTTAAGAATGAATATTGTTCAAGGACTTGCACCCTATTCTATAAAGATTTAATGTGTTTCCAGTTATATTTAGTACAGTTGATTGTTGTTAGATGAAAGAAAAAATGTATGTTTTATTTTTTTTTATTTAGAAATTAGGTATGGTTTAAGGTGATATGGATAGCTGCCGAGTTGACAAGGGGTGGACTGTCATGGTCAGGTTCATGTGCCAACTTGACCAAGTGGTGGTACCTGTTTGTCTGGTGGGGCAAGTGCTGGCCTGTCTGTTGCGATGAGGACATTTCATAGAATTAGATCATGATCATGTCAGCTGCATCCACAGCTGATTCCATTTGTAATCAGCCAAGGGGAGTGTCTTCTTTAATGAGTGATGCTTAATCTAATTGCTGGAAGCCTTTCAAGGAGGATTCAGAAGAGACAGGCTCTCTTCCTGCTTCGGCTGGTGAGCCTCTCCTGTGGAGTTTGTCCAGATCCTCCATCAGAATCATCAGCTTCACAGCCTGCCCTGCAGATTTTGGACTCTGTGTTCCCACGGTCACATGAGACACTTTTATAAATTTTATATTTGTGACTGTTTCCTGTTGATTCTGTTTCTCTAGAGAACCCTAACTAATACACACACTAACCTTTGTATGCAACCATGAGATTTCAGGGTATATTTGTTAATGCACCACAGATAACCTGACTAATACAGAAGATTTGATCATAAGGGTGAATTTATTTAACTTACATTTCAATAGGATCACTCCAGATCATATTGAGAGTAGGCTGAAGTGAGGAATCAGAGAGAACAAACAGGACACTCTTGTAACAATTTAGATGAGGTGATAACAGCTTCTACCACAGAAATGACATTGCAGGGGTAAGAAGAAGCCTGCTTCTGAATATATTTTGAAGACAGACTCAACAGGATTTTCTGATGAATTGGTTATGGAGTGTGAATAGAAAAGAAAAGTCAAAGATGACTCTCAAATTTTTGTCCTGAGTAACTAGAAAAATGATCTTTTCATTAACTCAGTGGGAGAAATATATAGGAAGTGCTGGTTTTGGAAAGTGGAGGGTGTGGGAAGAGTGAATTTCTGTTAAGTCCAAAACACCTATGGGATACCCAGGTCAGGGAGAGGTCTAGGTTGGGATTCATGGATATAGGGAGAATGGGTTAGGTCTTTCTAGCCCTGTCTCCAGTAGTGCCTTGCTGCCAGTTGGATGGGGGTAGGTTAAGGCAAAGGTTTGTGTTCTTTCCCTATGAATTTTCCACCTAAGCTAATATAACTCAGATGAGATATTATGGTATCAAAAAATTTTTTAAGAATCAAAAAGATCTAGAGGTTTGTCTTCTACTCTTTCCTTCAGAAAATTCTGAAGGTGGGTAGAGTCTGCTTTCCCCAAAGCTTTTCTTTTCTTCCAAATTGAAATTTCTCAGGCTCCAGCCAGATGTACAAAAACTTTCTCTTTGGCACAGTCATTGCTGATGCCCAAAATCTAATTATTGGAGGGAAGTTTTTGTGGCTTTAATTACATTTTGGTTTCTCCACTAGTAAGAAAAGCAGCTTTAAGTATAAACTAAGAAGTCAGTGCATATTACCAAGGGAAGCTGTTTGGGCCCAGACCAAGAGCTTGTAAAGCACAGACTGGTGCTGCTGCAAGACCAAAAAACACACCAGACACAGAAGTAGACATAGATTTATTGGGACTTGTGAACAGAAGAGATTCTCCAGTGGCAGCCAGTCTGCAGAGAAAGTGTGCCACAAAATAGACAGAGGACACAAGGGGTAATATGCACATGATTTTAGAACAAAGACATTCCATATAATATGAGGATATCCGGTCTCTAGCATAATCATTAAAGGGACCTATGACCTGTTTTACTAAGATTACTATTTAAGACTAAGATTTTATCAGTGCCATTTTACATCCGTGATTACCTTCTTCCCCCCCTGGGGAGAATGTTTACTCTGTCAACCTTTGTCTTTGGTTAAAGCAGGTCTGCTACATGCTGTTTAAGAAGGGGCCAGGCTCTGGATTACCACAATCCACCCCCACATAACAGGCTGCATTGTCCATAGGACAAGCATTTCATCCATAAACCACAACAACAATATAAAAGACAACAGAATAGTAATAAGCCAACATAGGACAGATAATCTTACAAAGAAATGCCAACAAGGCTGCGTAAGAGAATTAAAACAAGTAAAAAGGGGGTCAGTAGATAATTGATCAATACTGTGTATGTGCTCTGCATATGATTTAAAGCTTGTGAAATATTATGTGAATGATCAGGACTATATACATGACATTGTGTGTTTATAAGGACACAGGTCCTATCTTGTGTCTCAGTTAAAATATCTAAATCCAGGTGGGCCATGGATGTTCAGCAGGCAGAGTTCTCACTTGCCAAGCCAAAGACCTGGGTTTGATTCCTGGTGCCTGCCCATGCAAAAACAAAACAAATGAAACAAAAAATCCTTATTGAAAATATCTAAAGCCATTCTATTTTGTAAGACTACATTCTGTGATTGGATGTACTTATCATTTAACAATGATATTGCTAATTTACATTCATTAAGTGCATGAGCTGTATGATTAGCAAGGGTCGCTATACTTTTTGGTAACTGTGTTAGTCAGGGTCTTTAGAGAAGCAGAACCAACAGGAGAGATCTGTAAATATGAGATTTATAAAGCTGTCTCATGCAACCATGGGAATGGAAGAGTCCAAAATTTAGAGGGCAGGCTTTGAAGCTGGTAGCTCTGATAAGCTTCTGGACAATCCACAGGAGAAACTTGCTGGCTCTTTCAAGTCTTTCTTCTTCCTTAAAAGGCTTCAACTGATTGGATTTCTGATTGTTGGAGACATGCCTTAGTTGATCACAGATGTAATCAGCCACAGATGCAATCAACAGCCTGATGACTCAATACACCAACCATCCGGTTTCTCAATCAGCTGTGAAATATTCTTGCAGCAATGGTCAGGCTAGTGCTTGCCTGACCAGACAACTGGACATCATCATTTGGCCAGGTTGACACCATAACCTAACCATCACAGAACCATGGCAGTCCCCGTGCACTCCCCTCCCCCACCCCATGCACACAACAGAGCAAGATTAGCTAAAGGATAAAACCATGGAGTACGTTTCACTCTATATCTGGATTTAGCTATTTCCCATTTGCTAAGAGTGTGGTAAAGAATCATATAACATGGCAGGGTCATACAGCTGCCCCCATGTACAGCATCCTGTCTAATTGTAAGTTAATAGGGCCATTTATATTGTCCACAAGTCAATAGCTTCCCAACAGGGGAGGCATATGCTCCATGTCTGTTGGAGACTTTTGTTATTAGAAAACCCTATCATTTTATAGCTTAATGATAAAATCACACATTTTTTAAGGTAATTACCCCATATCTCAGTTCCCATTAAGACGTTTCATGCAGACATAGACAATATGGTCTAAGGTTACTACTTCTACTGTCAGCCATCCTAGTCCACCATATACAGCATACCCTAATACAGCCAGGGTTCATTTACTTGTTTTCTCACAAGGGAAAAAAATATAAGCTCAAGTCTCATAAGGTGGCAATTGGATTTCAGTCTTAAAAGAGAAAGGCTTACTCCAGATTTGTCCATGTGTCAAGTTCTGTCATGTCAACAGGGTGTTCCATATAGTCCAGTTAGTATGAGCTGTGGTGCAGGGAAGGCTGATAGCACCTGAAGATGGCAAGTCCATGCAAACCCAACACTGGGTTCAATGGTGGGTATGAGTTACCACTGAATCCCACTGCAGAAAAGTGTCCTCTAGGACTTTATGGGTGAAAAGAAATATGTTCATGGGGGAAAATAAGGGGTAAATATTGTTGATTTAATAATATACATGCAAGATTTCCATTGGAAGATAATAAGAGATCAGGTAGAGGGACATTGTGGGGAGGTCTTAGATAACAGATATTCTCCCCATGTAAATCTTATGAGGCCTCCACCATGACATCAATTATTAGTCTAGGCATAAGAAGATTTTATATAAGGTTCCTGGGGGAGTAGAAGCCCCAGATTGGTGATAAAAATTTTAACAGGCTTTCACATGGCAAGCAAATTCACTGCCCTCCCCTTCTACATGGGACATGACTCCCAGGGATATAAACCTCCCTGGCAATGTGGGACAGAAATCCTGGGATGAGTTGGGACTTGGCATCAAGGGATTGAGAAAACCTTCTTGACCAAAAGGGGTAAGAGAGAAATGAGACAAAATAAAGTGTCAGTGGCTGAGAGATTTCAGAGTCAAAAGTTTATCCTGGGGGGTTTTCTTATGCATTATAAATGTTTCCTTTTCGGTTTATGGTGTATTGGAATGGCTAGAGGGAAGTACCTGAAACTGCAGAGCTGTGTTCCAGTAGCCTTGATACTTGAAGATGATTGTATAAAGATGTAACTTTTACAATGTGACTGTGTGATTGTGAAAACCTTATGTCTGATGCTTCTTTTATCTAGGTATAGATGGATGAGTAAAAAATATGGACAAAAATTAAATAATAGGGCGAATGAAGGTTAAAACAAATTTAACAGGCTTTTATTGTGTAAATTGTGGCCATCATATAATGTTTTGGATGACTCCTATTCCACATGGGCTTAAGATTTCTAACCAGCATGACTGTATAGGTCAGCACCAAGGACCTCATTTTTCCCCATTTCTATGGTGTTCTAGTTTGCTAGCTGCCAGAATGTGATATATCAGAAACAGAACAGCTTTTAAAAAGGGGAATTTATTAAGTTGCAAGTTTGCAGTTCTACAGTAGTGAAAATGTCCAAATTAAAGCAAGTCTATAGAAATGTCCAAATCAAGGCATCCAGGGAAAGATACCTTGGTTCAAGAAGACCAATAATGTTTAGTGTTTCTCTCTCAACTGGAAAGGTACATGGCAAACATGGCAGCGACTGCTAGCTTTCTCTCCTGGCTTCTAGTTTCATGAGGCTCTTCCAGGGTGTTTTCCTTCTTCATCTCCAAAGGTCTATGGCTGTGCGGGCTCTGTAGCTCTTTCCAAAATGGTTCCCTCTTAAAGGGCTCCAGTAAGCAACCCCACTTTGAATGGGTGGAGACACACCTCCATGGGAATCATCTAATCAAATTTACCACCCACAATTAGGTGGATCACATCTCCATGGATAGTAAAAAAAAAAAACAACTCCCACCCAGCAATACTGAATGAAGATCGAAAGACATGGCTTTTCTGGGGTCCACAAATTCAAACAAGCACATATGGTCTGATGCACAGGCAAGAATACATTATTATTATTCCCCCTTTGGGGCTGTAAAGTGGCTGGTCCTTTAACGTGTATCCTCAGCGCTTGTATCAGCCTTGCATTAGGATTTCAATAGGAGATGGGGCTGCTACCCACAGTAGTTTAGGAAGGTTAGGGCCTGATATAGCCTTTTGGAGCATTTTTGTAGGGATTTCTCATCATCTTACAAGTGTTCCTTTATGAGGCCATTCATTCTATAAGGCGTTTCTGTGTGGGATTATAGGGTAGATGAAAAGTCCACGTTACATTGTGGTCTATAGACCATGCTTGGATCATTTGTGCAGTAAAAGTGGTTCCTTATCACCATCTATTTGTGTAGGTATTCCATAGTGGGTGCTTACCCTTTCTAGGCAGTATATGGTTGCTCACTGATTAGCTTTCCCCACCCAAAAAGCTAACAGAAATCCGTGGCATTATCCACTGCGGTAAGAGCATACCTTGCCCCTTCTGAAAGTGGAAGGGGGTCAATGTAGTCCACTTGCCACTGGGTCACGAGTCTCTGATCAGCCAATATGTCCCATGGTGGGGCTATTGGTGTGTTCATCACAGGAGCACAACAGGCACTCTTGCGTGATGTCTATAAGTTGCTGGCACATGATGGGGAGCTGGAAGTGCTAGGCTAAGCACCATAAGCTTTGATATCCTCTGTATCTGCTCTTTCAATGAAGCCACTTGGCTGCTTCTCAGGTTTCAATAGTGTGGCTGTAGACTCAAGCAAGGGTGTCCACCTCAGTGTTCCTGGGTAGCATGTTAGAGTGTGGGCAGGGACATGTAGAGAGCTACTGTTCATCTCTAGCAAGCATCCCATGTGTCTTGCAAAACTCTTGTTGCCATAGGTGGCAATCTATAACTGTCCATTGTTCTTATTGTCATCCAGGTTGTGAAACCTTCGTAAACAGCCCATGTGTAGGCATAGATATTTAGCATGTCTCCTGGATCATGCATTATAGTCATGCATACACTCTTAATTCAGTCCACAGACTGCTTTACAAATGTCAGTCTCCCACATGGTGTCAGAACTGGGTTTTACCTCCATAGCTCTCCATGTGGGAGGCTGCCCATGAGCAGGACCATCAGTACACTAAGCAGACTCAGGAATTGCTGCTGTGCACACTGTAGTTGGTATTTTAACAGCTATGTCAGGTGCTACAATTTTGATGAATCTTCTATGTATGACACTAGTCCTAAAATTTCATACATTTTGGTGTTAAGAGGGCTGGTATTGAAAATACTGTATTGCAACAAGTAAGCTTTCCATTTTGTTAAGGTACTTAATTGAACACTGTCAGAGTGTGTTTTACTGGCCATGTGTATAATCCACCTGTGTATAGGGAAGTCTGTCCTCAATATGATGGGACATTTCTGTACCAGACCTTCCACTTGTAGTAGAGCATTATAAGCTGCACATAGTTGCTTTTCTAAGGGACTACATCTGAATTCTGCCCTTTCCCAGATTGCAACCAGAACCTTAGGGATAATCACTTAAAATGTTGCTTCTGCCACAAATGCCACCTGAAGACAAAGTCAGTTGTAGCCACATCCATTTCACAGGGTAAATCAGGATCTACCACCCTTCACTGCTTGCGGCTGTGCTATTACCCTTTTTGCTTTTAAAAAGCAGCCTGCTTGGCGTCTTCCCATTCCCAAGTACAACCTTTTCTAATTAGCATATACAGTGGTTTTAATGTTTGAGCTAAATGGGGAATGAAATATCTCGAACATCCTAGCAGTCCTGGAAAGGCCATTAATTGCTTCAGTGTATGTGGTGTAGGACAACATATCAATTACTGCAGAAGGGATAGTTTTTGTCTTATCTGACCATACAACACCCAAGCATTTGACAGAGCAGCCAAGGGCTTTGGATCTTGTTGCTATTGATTGCTCATCACTGGCTTTTGAGATGGGCAATCAAATATTAATGTTTTAGTTGAGAATTGCCAGTTAATATCATCAATATAATGAAATAAAGTCATAAATTGGGGTTTCTCCCAATTGGTCAAGTCTGTCACCACTAGGCTGTGGGAAATGGTTGGGCTCGGTAGATAGCCTGTGCAAGCACAGGGAAAGCCCTCCGTATCCTTCACAGGTGGAGGTGAAAGCAGGCTGACTTGTTTCATCTAAGGGAATACTGAAGAAAGCATTAGATAAATCTAAAACAAAATGATAATGGCATAAATGAGTGCTGATTTCTTCTAGTCAAGACATAGTGTTTGGAGCTGCTACATACAAAGGTGGTATTACTTTATTAAATCACAGTAATCCATTGTGTGCCAGGTTCTGTCAGGTTTCCATACTGGCCACACAAGGCTACTAAAGGGGCTATAGGTTGGTATTAATAGTCCCACTCTTTCAGTTCCTTAATGGTTCTGACATCAGAAATCTCTTGAGTTCTCCTCCACGCCCCACCCCCACCTGGAGCTTATATTGTTGAGTGGAGACAACCCTCTGAGGTTCCAGTACTTTTATAGGGGACCATTTTGCCTGCCCTTTTAAGACCACTTTCATTACTTTACACCAGAGGTAGAATTCTCCTATGGTTTTGTAATGTGGAATTTAAGAGATCAATTCCTAATATATATTCGGATACAGGAGAAATATATACAGTGTATTCTGGGGGTGGGGGGGGGAGGCAGTCTCCCAATTTGCAAGATCAAATTATGTCATTTGGTTCTGATTGTCTACACCCCAGAGCCAAATATAGATAGCACGAGTCCATTAAATCAGGCTACATTTCCATAAATTAGAGTACATTCAGCCACAGTATCTACTAGTACCAACACACTCTGTCACTAGGAGGCCAACAAATAGTTAATTCTACATGTGCCTTCTGATCCCTGGGGTTGCTGGTTATCAGTTTTTACTCATTCCAGGGAGTCCTGACCCATCCCCTATGGGAGAGGAAGAGGAGCATGCCAAGTCTCTTCCAGGGTGTGGAGGATTCTCATGTTTTTGAAAGGGGATTTCTTAGTTGGTTTATCTTTCCCTTCAACTAATTGGGGAAAGACCAATCTTTTGTCATGGGGTAATTTGTTCCATCATTTAATTTAAACAGCACTTGGTTGTTTGTCTATGGTATCTAGTTCTGTCTCCATGGCAATTACATAGGCTGACATTTGCTCACATGAAACCTAGTTAGGGCCATCATGTTCTCAGGGAATTTTTCCTGTGGCTCTTATTCCTCTTTTCCAGAGCTGCTCAGATTCCCTGAGGTCTGATATGGCCTGAGAAACTCTAAAAATGGGCTTTACCACTAAAGGACTCAAAATGGACATGAGGGATCCATAAAAATGATTAGGAATGGTGTTCAGGATGGTGTATTTCACCCCCAATGTAAGTTTCATTTTCAAGGCCTGCAAAAATCTCAGAATATATTGCATGCTTTATTCCAAGACTCTGCAAAACCTCTTGCAGTTCTTCCATAGATTGCCAATAGGGAGTAGTGTATGGAATGTCTCCCCCCGAGCCAGGCAGCTTTGCACTACTGGCCAGGTTAACAAAGATATCATTTCTATACAATTTAGCATGGCATATGGGTGCTGGCACAGGGATGAGTGCATTGTCATAGATGCCAACTTACTCAGTTCCATCCTGGTTAATATCACACCCTTGACTTCTGTGTCCATAATCATAAAAGCCAATCAGGTATTGACTCCCTGGCTTTCTACCAACAATAGTACCCGAGGTCACCTAGTTCAGCAGCATCATAACCTCATGGTGATATGGAGTTTGCACAGGAGGTTGTAAATTCTGTGGGTCCACCCTGGCAGCCGCTCCTGTTCTGTTTTTATTTTCTGCTGTAGCACTGGGAGTACTTGCCAGGGGTTTTCTTCCTCTACTTCCCATACTTCTCCCTTTTCCTCCTCTTTATCTTCAGATGAAGAATCTATGGGATCCCAAACTTGGGTCCTACCCCAGATTAGTTAGTATTCTCTGGACTCAGACTCAGGGTAATTTCCAACTGCCAGCATGAGCATATCTACAAACTAAAGTTTCTACAACCAGCACAAGTGCTCGGATCAGGCATCTTTCATATCTGCTTGAGCAAACCATGTATCTCTTTATAATTTTAATTCCTCCTCCAGAAAGTGGGTTGTTTTTGCTGCCTGTCCTGCCTCTGGGGCCACACATAAGGCTCCTAAAAGGGGCCCGGCTATGGCTGCCACTTCTTGGCCATCTCCTTTCTTTTTGCTAATATTTAGTTGTCCAGCTATCTGTTACAAAACAATTAGCAAACCCGCCAGAGTCTTTAAGGCACCCCACATATTTACGGAAGGCCCCACCCACCCTTCCCCAAATGGACAATGAAGGCCAACCCAAGATTTCCCCCACTGCCTCTCCTTTCCCTGGATGCATGCCTTCTGCGGCCGGCAATGTCTGGTTTTCCAGTTGTTCAAGCCCAGACCAAGTTTATGCAAAGCATGGGTTGGTGCTGCTGTCATACCAAAAAACACGTCAGGCACACAAGTAGACATGGATTTATTGGGACTTACAAACAGCAGAGATTCTCTGGTGGTGGCCATTCTGGATGGCTAAAGCAGATTTGTTACAGGTCATTTAGTAAGGGGCCTGGGCCCTGGGCTGCTATTAAATGATAATAAAATTTAAATGCAGTCACCAAGGTACCTTGTGTTAAATCTGGTCTATGTTCTTGTGTGAAAGTTGCCCAACTTCCATACATTTTTAAACTATTCTTCAGAATAACAATTTTTTTATTAAAAGTTATGAAGATTTATTAGCAAGTGAAAAAAAGAAACAAAAGTAATATAACTGTCAAGTAACAAAAATCAACAAAAATGACTGTGTCAAATGTAGCCAGAGCTACCTGACCTGGGAAAAGCCAACTTGTTTGTGGCACTGCATTTGTTCCCAGTTTTGTCGCATGCTTTCTAAAATTTATTCACACACTTTGTGGAGGACTGAAGAATGCCCCCCACAAAATGAGTGCTCGGGTCCCAACCCCTGGTCCCGTGGGTGTGAACCCATTTGTTAACAGGACCTTTGAAGATGTTATCAGTTAAGGCGTGCCCACACTGAATGATGGTGGGCCTTAACCCAACATGGCTTAAGTCCTCACGGGCAAAATAATTTGGACACAAGAAGAGAATTAGAGTGAAAGTCTGAAAGAGAGGGAAGGTATGGGGAGCAGCCAGAAGCCAGAATTCAACAGAATCGTAGGAGCAAGGAGAATATGCCATCATGCCCATTGCCATGTGTCAGAAAAGGCAAGGAACATGGATCTCCAGTGGTCAATGCAGAGCACCCCAGTCTTCTGAGAGAAAGCATCGCCATGCTGACACCTCATTTTCGACTTCCCTTAGCCTCAAAACCATGAGCCAATCAATTCCAGTTGTTTAAGCCAACCAATCCTATGATATTTGCTTTAGCTGAAGGAAACTAAAGCACCTTTTAAAGCAGTAACTGTATTTTAGGAAAGCACTCTAATAAAATAACCCTAAAGGAAAACAGAAGTATGCACAGAGCTCTCCATGTATAATGCAAAATATGAAATAAAGTGGAAGGGGCTCAGCTGCTGGCAGCGAAGGCTATGGACCGATTTGTGTTACAAACAGGCAAATAAAGGATGGCTATGTAATGAAATATTCTCCATTGTAAATTCATGAGGTCTGTGTTAGCGTCTGGAGAAGTTTAAGTGAAAACAATCTTTGAGGAAAGAAAGAGGAGCACAAGACAGTATTACATCTGACTGTCGCTGGATAAAAACCATTTATGCCACGCATATTCATTTTTTAAAAGCTACTATTTATAGTCTTTAAAAGGAACAAGATGGCATGCTGGGCACTGCCAAGAAACGTGCCGCAAACATGCAGGAAGAATGCACAATAAAGAAGCCCAGCTGTGACCTGGGCTCCCTTAAAGTCCCTTGTAAGCTCCGGGTGTGTGACCCAGCTGGAGGGAGAATGGGGTGCATGTGTCCCCACTCCATCAAGGTCACAGGCCGTTTCGGCCGGACCGCCAGAGGGCGCTGCCTGCTCGCCCCCAGGTCCTGCTCCCGCTCGCTCCCCGCCGGACGCCAGGGGGCGCCAGGCTGCCCGACGCTGGGCTCGGGGCTCGGGGTTCTGGGCTCGTTGTTCCGGGAGCGCGCGGGGCCAGCCCGGCGGCGGCGGCGGCGGCCATGGACCGCTTCGTGTGGACCAGCGGCCTCCTGGAGATTAACGAGACCCTGGTGATTCAGCAGCGCGGGGTGCGCATCTACGACGGCGAGGAGAAGGTAGGCCTCGCGGGGGCCTGGCGGAAGTGGCTGCGGCGCCGACGCGCGGCCCGGGCTCCACCCCGGGGGCCGTCCGGGCCTGCGCCTGTCGTGGCGGCCCCGTCTGCGCCCCCCGCGCCGGGCCCCGCGTTCCCCGCTGCGCCCGCGGGAGGTGCCGGCTCCGGGATTTCAGGCGGGGGGAGTGGCCGCGACCTCGCATCCGCGGGCGTGGGTGCCGGACGCCGGCCGAGGCTGGGCGTCTGGCCTGGTGACCCCGACGTGGCCGGCCCGCCCGGGTGGGGAGCGCGCCCGGGTTCCGATTCTGCAGCCGCGGGGGCGGCTTCAGCGGGGACTCGGGAGCCAGTCCGGTTGCATCGAAAAGCTGGCCTGGGCCTAGGGAGTGAGGGGTGGCTTTGCATGGACTTCTGAAAAGGGCTTCGGTGCCTTCCTCACGGAAACGCCTCGGCTTTTGTAATTTCCTTACAAAGGAGTTTTGAGCGTTCGGTTTGTGAAGGGGAGTAGGCCACGCTGTTACTTTGCTAAGTAATAACAAACATCAATTTTAGAAGTGTTTGTAAATTGAGAGTTTTGTGGATGCTTCTGTGACATCACAAAATAGCTTCCTGTTCTGATTGAAATGTACAGGATAGAATTAGAAGAAAAATTTTAAATCATTTTATTTCTCTTGTAGGACCGTATTAGAAAAAAAATTGTTTAAACTTATTTATCATCAAGCACCCAGAGGTTTTCAGTCGTTACCTCTCCTTTGCAGTGTTGTTAGTGAAGCTTCTCCACTGTACATTTGTTTACGTTGACCCAGGCTTTTCCTGGTAGATGCTTACCTAAGCTTTAGGTTTCCTCCCGGGCTCCGGCACAGCTGTCAGCAGGCACATCTGAAAGTGGACCAAGGTATCCCCGACTCCCTTAGGGTATTTTCATGCATGTGCTCCCTGCATTGTTGAGGCAAGGTCTTTTCCTTAAATAATTTGCTTGTACTTATTCCATTTACTGCCACAGCACTTCTATTAACTATATCAGATTGGAACTTGCATCTTTTGGTTGGCTTGACAAGCTAAATGTGTGGGTTTTTTGTTCTTTTATTTCAGCCAAATTTTCACCTTTGGAATCGTTTTTAAATAGGAAACTTAACCTCCTTTCCTTCTCCTGTTTTGATTATGCCCCCATCTCTAAGAAAAAATGAATTCCCACAAAGATAAATTGGTCTTCAAAGACTCCTCTAAAGCTTCTGTATGCTGGAGCTCGTGGAAGTATAATTCCAGTATACGAGTTAGGAGCACGTTTGCTGGCAGACAGTGCTGTGATATAGTTAAAACAGTATAAAATCCCAACTATATGAAAAAGCATTGTTGAACCAGCGAATTCTAGTTTTCCTTTAAAAAATGTTGCTGCTTGTTTTGCAGACAAGTAAATGTAGGTGTCAGGGTTTAAGAACAAGTCGCGGGGTAGGGGTGCTTTGAGACCCTTTGATCTGGTTAGAAATTCTTAACTGTTCAAAAAGCTCTGGTGAGAGATGTGTTTACATTGCAGTGGGGCTCTAGGAACAGCCTTCTCACCACTGAATTAAACAGGGTTTAAACACGTGGCTGAACCTCCTTGAATAGTTAGTCACTTACTGAGCGGTCGCAGCTACTTGGTCCCTAGATAACTGAGTACAAGACTTTGATTCCTGGGGAAAGCGCTGGGTCCTGGTTTCCTTCATCTTCCAGACCCCACGTGGTGCTGATGACTCCAAGAGGCTGCTTGTCATCTTCCAGGGTCGTTCAAGTCAGTCCTGGTTCAAAGTCCTTCCCTGGCTCCCTTGGTGGAGGAACTGCAACCCAGATGGCTAGCCTCTCTTCCTGGCATTTCAGCCCAGCCCATTCCCAGGACTCTCTTCTAGACCACTTGGAGACTCCTGGAGGGCAGAAAGTGTGTACTCATCCTTGTATCTTTTAGCTTATTGTGCTTGTAAAACGTGGGGTTCCCCCCTCCCCAAACTTAATAATTAAAGCACTTGGTATGTGCCAGGGCTTTTCATAGATCTCATTTAATTCTATCAACAGCTGCATGACTGATTGTTTTGACTTGTCTAAGACCCATAGAGTGAGTTATCAGGAGATACAGGATTTAAGTCTTTATTGATCAGAGTCCCCAAGGCTGTGCTTTGTTCACTGTGCTGCATCACTTCAAAATAGATCAGTCACCAGTGTCAGACACTATATAATGTGTAATATAGTTAATTCTTCCGAAGATCAGGAACCTGAGACCCTCTTTTTATAGTGGAGAAATTGTGATTTGTCCAAGGTCGCATACCTAGTCATTGATGGAGCTGAAATTCCAAACCAAATTCCACGGATGATGCTCTTTCTACCACTCAGTACCTCTTGTGAATAACTGTATGGTTTGCTTGTTTCTATAGGCACAGTTTTCATGTGCCCATTGAGACTGTATAATGTGTTAGTTTTGTAAGCGGTGTAGATAGGTCGTCTGTTGCAAATCGCAGAAGCTTCTATAGCCTCAGGTAATTTAAAAAATGTCAGAAGGCTAGTAGTGGTGTACAGTGACAAATTGGTAGCATATACCAAATGATTTAGAAAATGTTTATTCTCCTTCAGCCAGTGGTTTCCCTTTTAGGAATTTACCTGGAGAAATAATCAGAGATGCATAAAAATGTTACATACAAGGACACTTATCTCTGCATTGTTTCTAATACAGAAAATGTGGCAGCAGTCTGAGTGCTTCCGTGCACTTCCATGCCCTCCTAGGTTTGCACATGGAGTTGCTTATAATAGGCTGTCAAGTGAAAAGAAGCAGATTATGAAACAATAAATATCATAGTGCTATTTATGTGTGTGTGTGTGTTTGTATACATATAAATTGGAAGGGTATACCTTAAAAGGCTGAAGTGTAAACTTATACTCTGGCTGGTATGATTATGATTTATTTCATTTTCCTTCTTTTTTAAAAAATTTGTTTTGGTAACACACATACAATTCCCATTTTAACCACTTTCATGGGTAATTCAGCGATATTAATTGCATTCACAATTTTGTGCTACCAACACTACCATCCGTTACCAAATTTTTTTATCATCCTGAATAGAAACTCCGCACCCATTGCTTGCAATAACTCCCCATTTCTCCCTACCTCCAGCCCCATTCAAACCCCTGGTAACCTGTGATCTGTCTCTATGAAGTTACTTAATCTAGGTATTTCATGTAAGTGAAATCTTACAAAATTTGTCCTTTTGTTTCTGGCTTATTTCACTCAACATGATGCTTTTAAGGTTCATGCATGTTGTTGCATGTATCTGCACTTCATTTCTTTTTTGTTTTCCTCACATACATAGTTTTTTCTTTATTAACATTTTCCGTTAGTGTGGCATGTTTGTTTACAACTGATGAACCAATATTGTTATATTATCGTATTACTAATTAAAGTCCATAGTTTACATTAGGTCTGTTCTTTGTGGTGTTCACTTCTGTGGTCTTTTACAATTTTTTTATTGTAGCAATATATATATATATACACACAAAATAAAATTTCCCATTTTAACCACTTTCTGGTATACAGTTCAGTGGTGTTAATGACATTAACAGTGCTGTGCTACATCACTATCATCTTTTGCCAAAACTTTCCCATCACTCCAAACAGAAGCTCTGTACTCATTAAGCTTTAACTCTCCATTTCCCACGTGCTCCTTCCCTTTTTGGGCGTGGTGGTGACATGATTTATTAATAGCTAGCACTATAATAAAGCCTACAATAAAACAGAGGCAATATTGGCTTAAATAGAACAACCTCTCTGTTTTCCTTCTGGCCACAGTAAGTAAATTGAGGCACAGAGGAAGCCTGACTTGCCCACAGCAGATCCTAAGTCAATGGTGTGGCATCCATAAAAGGAACAGAATAATCTAGAATTGCAGTGGTTGCTGTACTGGAGTTCAGAGCTCAATATGCTAGTTTACATTATTTTTTTTGGTGGGGGGGTGTGCATGGTCCGGGAATCGAACTGGGTCTCCCGCATAAAAGGCAAGCATTCTACCACTGAACCACCTGTGCGTCTGCATTTATTTATTTATTTTTTGTGTGAATGGTTCAGGAGGTGAACCTATTATTTTTTAATGATGGTTTCTATTGTAAAATATTACATATATACAAAGCAAAGAAAGGAAAAAAACAGTAATTTTCAAAGTACGTTTCAACAAGTAGTTACAGATTTCAGAGTTTGTTGTGGGTTACCATTCCACTATTTAAGATTTTTCCTTCTAGCTGCTCCAAAACACAATAGGCCAGAAGGAATATTAATATAGTGATTCAGCAGTCATACCCATTTGTTAAATCCTGTTTTCTCTGTTATACCTCTGTCTCCTCCTTTGATCTTTCTCCCAATCTATAGGGATCTTTAGGCGATACCTGTTCTGACTTTTTCACGTTGAGAAGGTCCTTTTTATGGCTGAATAATATTGTTTTGTATATATATGTATACTACATTTTGCTCCATCTGTTTATCTGTTAATGGACCCTTGGGTTGTTTTCACCTTTTGATTCTTGATATTAATACCACTATGAACATCGGTGTGCAAATATCTACTTGCACCCCTCTTTTAGTTCTTCTGAGTCCATACCTAGTGGCAGGATTGCTGAGTTACATGATAGTTCTATGTTTAACTTTCTGAGAAGCCACCAAACTGTTTTCTGCACTGGTTGTACCACTTTACAGTGCCACCAACAACATATGAGTTCCTTTTTCTCCAAAATCTCACTAACACCTGTGATTTTCCATTAAAAAAAAAACAACAGACATTCTAGTAGGGGGTTTGAAGTGATATCTCATTGTGATTTTGATTTGCTGTTCCCTAATGACCAGTGATGTTGAGCGTCTTTTATGTGCCAGTTTTCATTTCTTCCTAGACTTTTCTTTAAATATTTTCCAAATTTTCAGCAATAGAGCATGCATTACTTTTATAACTAGACACATGTTAAGTAAAAATATAGGGCAATTCCTTGTTCAGTGAGTACCTAAGATAGATCATATTTTAGATAGTAAAATTATTCTAGCGCTGAGTGGTAGAAGCAAACCAGCCTAAACGTGTCTATCAGGTTTAGATCATCATCCATTGGAATACCCAAAGGGAACTTTTCTTCACTTACAATGGCAACATTTTACGCTTGCGCTTTAGTGGGTGTAACAGTGGAATATACTCTGGCATCATCTTTAAATTTACATCTTTGTTCTTGGATATCACTGAGATAAAATGCAAAGTCTCTTAATCAGAGCTCTTATGCTGTAAGGTGGCATTACGTATTCTTGTGTTAAAATATTTGCTTTTGGAGAAGGAAAATTTTACTCATTGGCAAAAAAAAAAAAAGAGATGTTTGAAATATATCTTAAAGTCAATTATTTTGTTTTACACAAACAAGATTAACCAAACATTTGTCTGTACCCTGAAGTAAGTGCTGGAAATACGTATGTGTTCTTCCAAACTCAGGAAAACACGGCAAATTAGTGAGGTTTTTTCTCAGAAGTGTTTTAGTGCTTTGGTGGAATAATCTCTCACAGAGTGTATGTAAAAAAAAAACTAGTAAGTTTCTTTAAATATGGTCAATATTAAAGCTTATTAACCAAATTATTATTTAATATGTACAAATATCAAAACACTATTAATATCTTTAGTTTTAGTTATACCATTAATAACACCTTACTCTTAAAAGTTTTTGAAAATTCGTGTCAAAAGTGTTTTGGGTAGATAGGTAAGAAAATAAAGACAAAAATATAAATAATGGGGTGGGGGATAACGGATATGGGATTTTGGGGTGTTCTTTTTTATTTTTTATTTTTGGACTAATGAAAATATTCTCAAATTGATCGTGGTGATAAATGCACAACTGAATGATGATACTGTAGACATTGTATACTTTGGATGTGTATTTGGTATGTGAATATATCTCAATAAAATTGCATTTTAAAGAGTGTTATTTTTTATACACGGGTTTTTGACAAATGTTTGTCTGTTTAATTTGACGAAAATTATTTGTATACATTTCAGTTACATGAAGTTACTTACTCCTGAAACACATTTCTTTAACTTTTTCTTTTTTTTGGACAAATAGTAAAGCTGATAAATATGGATAAGATAAAATAAGAGTCTTAAAGTGATTAGTAATCCTACTGCCTGTAAACATTTATTTTTGGCGTATTGCATATGTGATTGCATTATGTGTGTATATAATCATGTCCCGTATACTTTTTTTTGGTTATAGAAGTTGTGTGTTTACAGAACTATCATTCATAAAACACAGAGTTCCTAAATAATACCCTCTTATTAACACCTTGCATTACTATGGTACATTAGTTACAATTCATGTTAGGACTTTTTATAAATATATTACGAACTATAGTTCATTGTAGGGTTAATGAAAATAAGGTTTACTATTTGTGTTGTACAGTCGCATGTTTTTCTTAAATTTTGTATTCTAGTAACATATATGCAACCTAAAATTTCCTCTTTTAGCCACATTCAAATATGTAATTCAATGCCATTGATTATGTTCGCAATGTCATGCTGTCATCACTACTATCCATTAACAAAACTCTTCCAGCGTCCCAAATAGAAACGCTATACAATTTAAGCATTAACTTCCCTATTCCCTACCCGACCCTGTCCCCTGGCAACCAATATTCTAGATTCTACTGTGAGTTTGCTAACTCTACTTATTTCATATCAGTGAGGGTCATAAAATATTTAACTTTTTGTGTCTGGCTTATTTCTCTCAACATTGTGTCTTCAAGATTCATTCATATAGTTGCATGTGTCAGGACTTCATTCAGTTTTATGGCTGAATATCTGGTTTCCAAATATTTTCTCCCATTGAGTAGATTGTCTTTTTACTTTCATGATAAACTCCTTTGATGCCCCAAGTTTTAATTTTGATGAGATGCTATTTATCTGCTTTTTTTTTTTTCTTTTGTTGCTTGTGCTTTGGTTGTAAAGACTTAGAAACCATTGCTTAACACAAGGTTCTGAAAATGCTTCCCTACAATTTCTTCTAGGAATTTTATAGTTCAGGCCTTATATTTCGGTCAGTGATACATTTTGAGTTGATTTTTGGTATATGGTGTGAGAGAGGGGCTCACCTTCATTCTTTTGCACATGATGTCCAGTTTTCCCAACATCATTTGTTGAAGAGACTATTCTTTCCCCATTGAATGGACTGGGACAAAATCAGTTGACAAAAATGTGAGGGTTAATTTCTGAACTCTTAATTTGATTACATTGGTCTTTATGCTGTCCTTATGTCAGAACCTTGCTATTTTGATTACTGCAGCTTTGTTTTGAGTTTTAAGATTGGGAAATGTGTATCCTCCAACTTTCATTTCTCTTTTTCAAGATGTTTTTGGCTATTTGGGGAGCCTTACCATCCCATATAAATTTGATGTTTGGCTTTTCCATTTCTGCAAAGAAGGCTGTTGGAATTTTGTTTGGGATTGGTTTGAGTCTGTAAATAGCTTTAAGTAAACTTGACATCTTAACAATATTTAATCTCCCATTCTGTGAACATGGAATGTCCTTCTATTTATTTGGGTCTTTTAAAAATTTCTTTTAATAAAATCTTATAGTTTTCTGATAAACTCCTTTGCATCCCTGCTTAGATTTATTCTTAGATATTTCATTCTTTAGTTGCTATTATAAACTGAATTTTTAAAAAATTTCTTCTCCAGATTGTTCATTACTAGTATATAGAAATACTACTGATTTTTATATGTACCCCACCACTTTGCTTAATTCATTTATTAATCCCAGTAGTTTCATTGTGGAGTTCTCAAGCTTTTTTGTATATAGAATTATGTCATCTACACATAGGAAAATTTTACTTCTTCCTTTCCAGTTTGGATGCCTTTCATTTCTTTTTTTTCTAGAACATTTCTCTAGAACAGTGTTGAATAACAGTGGTGACAGTGAGCATTCTTGTCTTGTTCCTGATCTTAGAGGGAAATTTTCAGTCATTCATCATTGAATATAATTTTAACTGGGTTTTTCATAGATGCCCTGTATCATGTTAAGGATGTTTCCTTCTATTCCTTGATTTCTAAGTATTTTTATCAAGTAGGGGGACTGGATTTTGCCAGATGCCTTTTCTGCATAAAATATTTCTTGGTAAAATAAAACTATTTTTAGTTTAGTTTTTACTCCACAATAAAAGTACTGGGACTAATAAAACAGACCATGTGTTTTGTCCCCCTTGTTCTGTTAATGTGGTGTGTTAAGTTAATTGATCTTCTTTGTTAAACCACCACTTGCATTCCTGGGATAATTCCCACTTGAGCGCCATGATGTTTAACTCTTTTGATGTGCTGTTGGATTTGATTTGCTAGTATTTTGTTGAGGAGTTTTGCATCAGTATTTATAAGGGATATTGGTCTGTAATATTTTTTCTTGTGGTGCCTTTATCTAGTGTCAGTGTGGGTATGATGTTGGCACCATAGAAGGAGATAGGGAATGTTCCTTCCTCTTCAATTTTTTGGAAGGCTTTGAGCAAGATAGGAATTAATTTTTGGAATATTTAGTAAAATTCACTTGTGAAAGTACCAAGCAATAAAGATGGATCACTATAAAAAATTCACTTGTGAAGCCATCTGGTCTTGGGCTTTTCTTTGTTGGGAGGTTTTTGATTACTTATTCAATCTCTCTACTGGTTATTGGTTTGTTGAACTCTTCCATTTCTTCTTGAATTAGTATAGATAGTATAGAATCAGTATAGATAGTTTGTGCGTTTCTTGGAATTTGTCCATTTTATCTAGGTTATCCAATTTATTGGCGTACAGTTCATAGTATCTTCTTACAGTCCTTTATATTTCTGTGGGGTCAATAGCATTATCCTTCTTTTCAGTTCTTATTTTTGTTGTTTGTGTCCTCTCTCTCTTTTTCTTCATCAGTCTACCTAAGGGTTAGTCAATTTTATTGATCTTTTCAAAGAGCCTACTTTTGATTTTGTTGATTCACTGTATTGCTTTATTTTCTTGTCTATCTCATTTATCTTCACTATAATCTTTATTTCCTTCCTTCTGCTCGCTTTGCTTTTCTCTTTTTTTTTTCTAGATCCTCTAGTTTTGAGGTAAGATTTCTTATTTGAGATCTTATTTCTTTTTTAATGTAAGCATTTATAGTTATAAATTTTCCTCTCAGCACTACCTTTGCTGCATCTCATAAGTTTTGGTATGTTGTGTTTAATTTTCATTGCCTTAAGATTATTTCCAAATTTCCCTTGTGATTCTTTCTTTGACCTGTACGTTGTTAAAAAGTACATTGTTTAATTTCCATATATTTGTGGCTTTTCCATTCTTTGCCTGATACTGATTTCCAGTTTCAGTCAGTTGTGGCTATAGAAGATATATTGTATGATTTCAGTGGTTTTGCACTTATTGATACCTGTTTTGTGACCTGCCGTGTGGTTTATCCTGGAGAGTGATTAGTGTACACCAGAGAAGAATGTATATTCTGCTGCTGTCGGATGAAGTATTCAATGCATGTTTGTTAGGTCTAGCTAGTTTTTAGTGTCATTCGGGTCTTCTCTTTCCTTAATGATCTTCTCTCTGGATGCTCTATTCATTATTGAGAGTGGCTTATGGAAATCTATTAATGTAGAACCATCTATTTCTCCCTCCAAATCTGTCAGTATTTGCTCTTCTGTTAGGTGCATATATATATATATATATATATATATATATATGTATATATTTTGACTTGATCCATTTTTCAGAATATCATGGCCCTCTTTGTCCCATCTAACAGTTTTTGACTTAAAGTCTGTTTTATCTGATACTAGTTTAACTTCCCCAGGTCTCTTTGATTGCTATTTACATTATATATTTTTTTCTATCCTTTCACTTTCAACCTACTATGTCTTTAAATTTAAGGTAAGTCTCTTTAAACAGCACATAGGCCATTCATTTTATAAGTTTCAGCAATTTCTGTCTTTTGACTGGGGATTTAATCCATTTACATTTAAAGAGACTACTGATAATGGATTACTTTGTTTTGCCATTTTACTATTTAGTCTTTATTAAGTCTAATGCTTTTTTTGACCCTCAATTCTTCTGTAATGCCTACTTCCATATTTATTTGGCTTTTTATGTTGTACTATTTTGAGACCCTTCTCAGTTCTTTCTGTATATACTTTTCAGATTTTTTGTTCTTGTTGTTATTACCAGGGAGTTAAACTTTGACATTCTGAATCTTTAACAGTTACATTTGACTTGATACCAACTGTTTTAGTTTCCTATGCTGCTTAAGCAAGTATCTTGGACTGGGTTGGCTTAAACAATGGGAATTTAGTTGCTCATGGTTTTGAGGTTAGGAAACAGTCCAAATCAAGCCATATGAAGACAATGCTTTCTCCCTAAAGACGGTGGCATTCTGGGGCTACCTGCTGGTGATCCGTAGTCACATGGCAAGACACATGGCATTGTCTCTTGGTCTCTCCCTTATCTTCCACGCTCTGTTGATGTTCAGTTTCTGACTGCTCCTTTGTGACTTTCTCCGTCTCTGTCTGAATTTCGTTCCAGTTGTAAAGGACTCCAGTGATAGGATTAAGACCCGTTTTAATCGAGGCATGCAACACCTTAACTGAAGTAACCTCATCAAAAGGTCTTACTTACAATGGGTTTACACCCACAGGAATGGATTAAATTTAAGAACATGTTTTTCTGGGGTACATACAACTTCAAACCATAACACCAAGTTATTTTCAATAACACACAAATATACTATCCCTAAACCCTTCTGTCCGCCTGCTTTTTTTTTTCTTTTGGTACTTGCTATAAATTATATATGTATTTTCATGTATGTATTATACAAATTATCATTGTATATTCAGAACCATCAGTTTTTCATACTTTTTATGCATTTGCATTGTAGCACTTATATGAAGCAAGAAGTGTAGTTATATAACAAACAATACAACACAGAGGTACTGGCATTTATACTTACCCGAATGGTTACCTTTACCTGGTCTTCACTTCTTTATACTGCTTTGATTATCTGTCCAGTGTCCTTTTCTTTGAGTCTGAAGAACTTCCTTTAGCATTGCTAATAGGACAGGCCTAGTGGTAACAAATTCCCTCAGCTTTTGTTTATCTGGAAATGTCTTAATCATTATTTCTGGATTTTGAGAGGCTGTTATATATATATATAACCTGCTATTTTGAGATAAGAATGAAGCCGATCAGGTTGGGGTTGAAGTAATTCAGAACACAGGGTAAGGTAGACAGTGTCCTCCCCCAGTCCCCCAACTGTTTACCCCTGGTATTGCTGTGGTGCTATTAATGTATTCCTGTTAAATACAGGCCATAGCATGTAATAGTAGTTTCCCTCCATACCTCTCTATAATTGGCTCTTTTTACAAGATTCATACCTTTGAAGTAGTTCACACAGGAACTTATTTGTTTTGTAGTGTTATACAGTGGGATACATGGCTCTGTATAACCCCTTTCAGTCATGTTCAACTTTAATAGGGCAGTATTACTCATAGACCCACTAATAAACCACCTTCACATCTATCCATTCCCTTACATTTCAGTTCAACCTCATTAGCTAATGGTTCACCCATTTCTAGCTTCTGTGTATTTCTGAGTCCCCTATATTTTATAAGTCTCTGAGTTTATCTTTACCAAGGTCATAGTAGCAAAATCATATAGTATCTGTCCTTTGAGTCTGGCTTATTTCATTCAGCATTTTGTCTTCAAGCTTCAATGTTGTCATATGATTCAGGATGTCATTTCATTATTCTTTTTAACTTCTGCATGGATTTAATAGTATGGAGGAATCATACTTTATTTAACTACTCCTTTGTTAAATATATATTTAGGTATATTTATGAAGTGTGTAGCATTGCTTCTCTTTAATTTGCGATTTGCTTCTCTTTAATTTGTAATAAACTTTGTATTTATTCATGTGATTAACTTAGTATTGTATAATTCATGAGAGAGAAAATCTGGGCAACATTGAATGATATGTTATTAATATTTTGTGATGATCTTATCTTTCTAGATAAAATTTGATGCTGGGGTCCTCCTTCTTAGCACACACCGACTCATTTGGAGAGATCAAAAAAATCATGTAAGATACAGTCTTTTTGGCATCTATTCTGAGTTTTAAATCACTGTATTTTTCTTTTTCCTTTCTGGCCAGACTACACATAGATGCAATAATAAATTTTTTTTTTTCAGAATGTCATATGTCTCATTTGATCTCTTTGAATGGAATGCAAATAGAGGAGGTAGGGTACTGTCCCTCATTTAACTTCAGAAAAGTCTGTGTAGCTACTGGATTAGAGAATTGTGTTTTTAAACACCAGTCATCGTGTTTTTAAACACCAGTCAGATCCTCTTCTATATTTGAATGTTCTGCATGTAATAAAGGGAATAATTCTCCCATCTGTTGTGAGGGGTCCTTTTAAGTAACTAGGGCATCTTTAAAACAACACCTTTTCTCAGATGGTTGATAGAGTCAAGTGTATATGTCTGTTATGAAGTACATACTTTTATCCACATATTGAGGAGAACTGCCTTTAAGTCACTCAGCAAGGAGAGAAAAAATGCTGTTTTTAATTTCTAGGAGAGGAGAACAAGTTATGTGTAAGTAGAGCTGATATTTTTATTACAAAGAGCTTTAACTTGAAAGTATATATACATTAATTTCGTTGTTGCCAGTTAGAGAAGCTAGCTCTTCTACATTTAAATTTTCCTGATCACCCCCCATTCCCATGAAATTTTAATGCCACAGATATGTATACTGTACTGTGGTCCTTTGAAAGGGCCACTAACCATTGCAACATCTTAAGGCCATTTTTCACCCCAAGAACCAATTTTTTCCCTCTTGGGAGTGATAGTCCTCCCATTGAGAAAGCTTCCTTAGACTGTTAATGTTGTTTAATTCTTGAAAAAGAAATATGCATTCAGGAAAAAAATCTTTTTTTTAGTGTAGGGTGGTTATCCTTAAGCCATGTGTTTATAAATTAATCTTAGTATATTTTTTTGATTGCCATATAAAGAGGCAAATTTGGACAAACCCATAGACCCATATGCTGGTCATATATAATAAATTTTTAAAGCAGGTTTACTAATAAGGGGAATATATCTCAATATTCTCTTTTAAAAATTGTGTGTATGTGTATGGATACAGACAATTATAAAGAAAAAGAAAAATCAGCCATATAATACTCCTTAATGTTGTTATGTTTATTTTTGTTTTCCATGTAAGTTAATACTACATATAAATATTTTTTGAAAATACACCCTCTGTGAAAGCAAAGGTAATTATAGCTTTTGAATCTCTGATGGTCTTGCACCTAGCAAATTGCCATCATTTTAATTTTTGCATTTAATTTTTGTTAAATGTTTCATTTAATTTTTCCTTAAGTTGATTTAAGGATTAAAATAACAATGACATTTTAAAATTTTTTCATTACTAAATACTTGTGCTTAAATCTGATGAAATGGATTTCTGACAAGTCTTATAAATCAGTTTTCTGCCTTTTTCATCCTAGGAATGCTGCATGGCCATTCCTCTTTCCCAAATTGTGTTCATTGAAGAACAGGCAGCTGGCGTTGGTAAAAGGTAAGGTTTTCAATCCTTATTCACATTCAAAAAAAATTTCCAATCAAACTTAACTTAGTGGATTTATTGCTATGCCATGACTGCATATGTGAGAATGAATCTTATGTTTGTGTTTTGGGGCGTTATAAATAACAGTCACTGATCAGGAAGAAAATACCTTAAGAAGGTATTTATGTACATTTTGATTCATTGGTAAATGAAGTCATTCTTAAAAAATGAATAAAATACTAAGGTTAACTCTAATATGTTCTCAGGTCATTATAAATAAATATGGGCCAGCTATCACTACATATTTCCATAGATATCTGCTTTCACATCTGTATACCTGTTGTTCAGTATGTAAAATCAGAAATGACCCATCTGAGAAAAAGAACTGACTTTGGTCCAGTTTCTAATTGATCATTAAGTTTACTTCTCAACTTTGACTTTTTCAGGTATCAGAATTAAATAGATATCATAATAGTTATTGTCCAAGCTGGAATATTTATAAGAATAAAATGAAGATTAGATTATATGAATAATGCCATATTATATGGATAATATATATTGATATAATATATATTCATATAATATATATGAATAATATGAAGATTAGGGCAGCAGAAGTGCTGTGGTCACTCTGGTTTAAAGCCATACGTTTACACATTTCTGTTTATTCAGGAGTATCCCAAATTTTGACTTACATTTTGAGTGCATGTAGCTGAGGGAGGTTTATGAATAAATATTGTTGGTATGGAATTTTTTTCTCATAAAGGACCATCTTTAGGTTTAGCATTATTGTGTACTTTAATAGAAATTAAATATTGTTTTTTACTGGAAATGCAATGCATGCCTTAATTCTATTGTTATAATTACCATAAAAAAGTGCTTGTTTGGCATAAAAGAAACTAAAATTTTGAAGCAATTAATAAGCCATAGATTTTTTCGAGCAAATGGTTCCTGTAATTTATGTTTTCTGCCTTGTTACTTTTCTCCATTTTTTAGTTATAGAGAGTAAAATTTAAAGGCATTCCAAATCATTTGAATTTTCCTCTGCTGTGTTCCTAGGAAATCTGAGCTCTATAATAAAAATACTTAAAATACTTATCTTCATATTAATGTCTTATTTAAAAAAAATCTCCAGTGAGGAGGAATTTAATTCTATTCCTGGTTAATTTTTCTCAAATTTCTCTTTAGTTTTCAGCCCTGTATCCCCAATTACCATATCTCACTAAGACTTAATATATTTTTTTCACCTTCTGACATCTCTGCATTCAAGGTACTTCTTTCATTTGGTGGATTTTAAATTTGATGAAATATGGCAATTGAATGATCCAATAAATGAATGTAAAAAAACACTGGCATGAATCTTTTATGCTTGCTCTGGAATTTTTAAATGATATTTTGTATCATGATCTTTTAGCTTTTCGTTGGACTTCATTTGGCAGAATCTGGTGGTAGGGCTTAGGGTTTTTAGCTTTACAGATTGTGTGGGCCTATCCTAATTGTTGGAATTTTGTTGCTTTACTTGATGATTTATTTTTGGCAGCCCTGTTATTCTGCTTACACAGTTAATGGGAACTTCACTTAACTGATGTTTACCACAATGTAATATGTGAAGAGTCCATACACGGCTGGCCAGAACTCATAACCAAAACATGTGTTATATTGAAAAGTCTCAAAAATAGTGTTTCAGTTGTACAATGAAATTTAGGCAACAATGTGAGTGTAAACAATGAAAAGTAGAATTTAGTAATAAGTATAGTTATAATTCAGTCATAAAGAAAATGTTCTAAACCAGGTATTCAGAACATTTTGATTATGAATTTTAATGGTTTCTCTAATCTTTATAGAGTGCTGTGTATTGAGTAGATGGGAACAAAGGGAAGAAAACAGATTTATAAAGCTGAATAAATATGGTGACTTTTTAATCGCATAGGAGATAACGATAGTCATAAAGATAGCGGTAGTTTGTTTTCCAAGAGCAGCAGCATTTTGAGAATTGCTTTTACTGTTGGATATCTTTCTAAATCATGCTGTTGACCTAGTGGTATTTTCCAACAAATGACACTGTAGAATGTTAGTTTTGGATGGAATTTTAATGAAGTGTCAGCTGGTCGTTAAACAGATAAGTTTTCACATTTTGTTTTCAAAATAAGTAAGGTAATATGATTTGGCAAAAATTACAGGCCCATTTATGACTTCTAGTGATGACTTTGTAGATGGAAAACCCTAATCATATACCACCCCAAATTTAGCCAAATTACTTTGAATTTATTTTCTAAAACCACATTTTAATTTAATCCATAGAGCTGGTAACTTGAAATTTTTTGGTTCCTAACTTGTGTTAAGTACAGATCTTTTGAATTAATACAGTTTTTAAAAGGATGCTTTTCAGGATGATCTTTGTTTTTACCAGAACGTTAAAAGTGGTATGCGATATATTAAAGTTTGTAATAATAGAATCAGTGATGTTTTAAAGGCAACTAAATATATTACATTTGTTTTTTCTTTAGTGCCAAAATAGTTGTTCATCTTCACCCAGCACCTCCTAACAAAGAGCCTGGTCCACTCCAAAGTAGTAAGAATTCATATATCAAACTCTCCTTCAAAGAACATGGCCAGATTGAAGTAAGTTTCTTTATGGATAAAATTGGACTTAGAAATGTGTATGTGTTTATTTTTTGTTTGTTAATATGATAAAAGGCAATATTGTACAGTATATAAAGTTTTTCCATATATATATGTATTTTTTTTTTTTAATTAAAGAAGTTGTGGGTTTACAGAACAATCATGCATATAATACAGATTTCCCATATACCACACCACCACCAACACCTGGCTTGGTATGGAACATTTGTTACAACTTCTGATACCACATTTTTATAACTGTACTATTAATTAAAGTCCATGGTTTAACTTAGCGTTCACAGTTTCTCTAGTTTGGTTCCATGGACTTTTTTTTTCCCTCCTGTTCTTAAATCTAACATTTCCTCTTTTAATCATATTGAGATATATATTTGAGTGCTGTTAATTGGGTTTACAATGTTGTGCTGCCATCGCTACCATCCATTATCAAAACACTTCCATCATTCCAAATAGGAACCCTGTACATTTTAAGCCTTAACTTCCCATTCCCTATCCCCATCTCACCCCTTCATAATTTGTATTCTAGATTCTGACTCTGTGAGTTTGCTTACGCTAATTGTTTCAAAACAATGAGCTCATACTATATTTGTCCTTTTCTGTCTGATTTATTTTACTCAGCCTGATGTCTTCAAGGTTTATCTATATTGTTGCGTGTGTCAGAACTTCATTCCTTTATACGGCTGAATAATATTACACAGAATGTATATACATGGAATAAATTATGCACATTTTATTTATCCAGTCATTGGTTGTTGGACAGTTGGCTTGCTTCCATCTTTTGGCATTTAAGAGTGCCACTGTGTACATCAATGTGCAAATACCTGTTTGAGTCCCTGCTTTCAATTATTCTGGATATATATACCTAGTAGCAGGATTGCCCTGTCATATGATAGCTCTGTACTTAGCTTTCTGAGACACTGCTAAACTGTCTTCCATAGCAGCTACACCATTTTACATTGCCACCAGCAATGAATGAATGTTCCTATTTCTCTGGATCTTCTCCAACACTTATTTTCCATTTTTTTAATAGCCAACATTCTAATGGGTGTAAAATGTTATCTCATTGTAATTTTGAAGTGCATTTCCCTGATGGCGAGTGATATTGAGCATCTTTTCATGTGCTTTCTGGCCATTTGTGTATTTTCCTCGGAGAGATGTCTGTTCAAGACTTTTGCCCATTTTTTAAATTGAGTTGTTTGTCTTTTTGTTGTTAAATTGAAGTGTTTCTTTATATGTTCTGGCTGTTTATCCTTTATCAGATATGTGGTTCCCAAATATTTTCTCTGTTTGTGTAGGTTGTCATTTTACTTTCATGATAAAGTCCTTTGAAGAACATAAGTTTTAAATTTTGATATGGTCCTATTTGTTTGTTTTTTCTTTTGTTGTTTGTGCTTTGGGTTTAAAGTCTGAGAAATCATTAACAAGGTCCTGAAGATGCTACCCTACATTGTCTTCTAGGAGTTTGATAGTTCTAGCTCTCTGATTCATTTTGAGTTGATTTTTGTATATGGTATGAGGAAGGGAGTCCTCCTTTTCTTTTGCAAATGGAGATCCAATTTTCCCAAAAACCATTTGTTGAAGAGACTATTCTTTCTCAAATGATTGGTCTTTGCCACCTTGTCAAAAATCAGTTGGTCATAAATGTGAAGGTTGATTTCTGAGCTCTCAGTTTTATTCCATTTGTCCATATATCTACCCTTGTGCCAGTACAATGCTGTTTTGATTTGTGGCATTGTAATAAGTTTTAAGATCGGTAAGTGTGAGTCCTCCAACTTTGTTCTTCTTTTTCAAGATGGCTTTAGCTTTTGGGGCCCCCTTACACTTCCATATAAATGTGATGATTGGATTTCCCATTTTTGCAAAGAAGGCTGTTGGAATTTTGATTGGGATTGCATTGAATCTGTAAATTGCTCTGGGTACTATTGACAAATTAATATTTAGTATTCCAATTCATGAGCATGGAATATCCTTCCACTTATTTAGGTCTTTTTTAATTCCTTTAGCAGTGTTTTGTAGTTTTCTATTACAAGTCTTTTACATCCTTGGTTGAATTTATTTCTAGGTATGTGATTCTTTTAGTTACTATTGTGAATGGGATTTTTTTTTTTGATTTCCTCTTCCAGTTGTTCATTGTTTGTGTATAGAAACACATCTGATTTTGGGGTGTTGATCTTGTACCCCACCACCTTGCTGAATTCATTTATTAGCTCTAAGAGCTTTGCTATGGATTTCCAGGATTTTCTGTATTTAGGATCATACCATTTGCAAACAGGGAAAGTTTACTTCTTCCTTTGCAATTTGGGTGCCTTTTATTTCTTTTTCTTGCCTAATTGCTTTGGCAGGAACTACCAGTGCAATGTTGAGTTACAGTTCCCTTCTTCCTGATCTGAAAGGGAACGCTTTCAGTCTTTCACTATTAAGTAGGATGTTAGCTGTGGTCTTTTCATATATGCCCTTTATTATGCTGAGGAAGTTTCCTTCTGTTCTTAGTGTTCTAAATGTTTTTATTAAGAATGAGTGCTGGATTTTGTCAAATGCCTTTTCTGCATCAGTTGAGAAAATCATGTGTTTTTTTTTTTCCTTCAGTTTGTGAATGTGGTGTATTACATTAATGGATGTTCTTATGTTGAACCACCCTTGAATACCAGGGATATATCCCTCTTGATCACGGTGTATAATTTTTTTAATATGCTGTTGGATTCATTTGCTAGAATTTTGTTGAGGATTTTTGCATCTATATTCTTAAGAGATACTGGTTTGTAATTTTCTTGTAGTACCTTTACCTGGCTTTGGTATGAGGGTGATGTTGGCCTTACAGAATGAGTTAGATAGTGTTCCTTCCTCTGCAGTTCTTTGGGAGAATTTGAGCAGATTTGGAGTTAAGTCTTCTTGGAATGTTTGGTAGAATTCCCTGTAAAGTTATCTGATCCTGGGTTTTTCTTTCTTGGGAGGTTTTTTGTTTGTTTGTTTGTTTGTTTGCATGGGCAGACACCTTTTGGGAGGTTTTTGGTGGCTGATTCACTCTCTTTACTAGTATTTGCTTTGTTGAGATCCTCATTGCTTTTTAAGTCAATGTAGTTTGTAGGTTTGTAGGTTTCTAAGAATTTGTCCTTTTCATCTGAGTTATATAATTTATGGTTATTCATAGTATCCTTTTATAGTCCCCTTTATTTCAGCAGGGGAGGTAGAAATGTCTCTCTTTTCATTTCTGCTTTTCATTATTTGTATCCTCTTTTTCTTTTGTCAGTCCAGCTAAAAGTTTATCAGTTTTTTCAAAGAACCTGCTTTTGGTTTTGTTGATTCTCTCTGTTGGTTTTTTTGTTTTTTATTTCATTGACCTCTACGCTGATTTTTATGGTTTCCTTCCTTCTGTTCACTTTGGGTTTAATTTATTTTTTGTTGTTGATTTTCCAGTTTTGCAGTTAGGTCTCTGACTTGAAGTATACCTTCTTTTTATAATGTAAGCATTTGGAGCTAAACATTTCCTTCTAAGCCTTGCCTTCTGTACATCCCATACATTTTGGTATGTTGTATTTTCATATTCATTCACCTCAAGAAATTTCCTAATTTTGCTTCTGACTTCTTCTTTAACCCATTGGTTATTTAAGAGTATGTTGTTTCCTACGTGGGTCATGACTCCCAGAGGTGTAAATCTCCCTGACAATGTGGGACCAGACTCCTGGGGATGAGCTGGGGCCCAGCATCATGGGAATGAGGAAACCTTCTTGATCAGAGGGAGAAGAGAGAAGTGAGTCAAAATAAAATCTCAGTGGCTGAGAGAGTTCACACAGACTTAGGAGTTTATCCTGGAAGTTATTCTTACGCATTGTATAGATATCCCTTTTTAGTTTATGGTACATTGGAATGGCTAGAAAGAAGTACCTAAAGCTGTTGAACTGTGTTTCCATAGCCTTGATTCTTGAAAAAGACTGTATAACTATATAGCTTTTACAGTGTGACTGGATGGTTGTGAAAACCTTGTGTCTGTTGCTTCTTTTATCCACGCTATGTACAGATGAGTGAAAAGAAAATAAGGATAAAAAATAAATAAATAGTAGGGAGAGATAAAAGGTAAAAATTAAGTAGATTGGAATACTATGAGTCAATGAGAAGGAGGGGTGAGGGGTTTGGAATATATTAATTGTTTTTTTTTTTCTTTTTATTTCTTTTTCTGGAGTGATGCAAGTATTCTGAAAATGATCATGGTAAAGAATACACAACTATGTAATGATATTGTGAGCCATTGATTTTATAATATGGTTGGACTGTATGTGTGTGGATATTTCTCTATAAAAATATTTTTAAAAAACTTAACTGGACACAACACACATACACACACGTACGTTGTTTAATTTCTGCGTATTAGTGAATTTTCCATTTCTCCCTATTATTGATTTCTAGCTTCATTCCATTGTAGTGGGAGAATATACATTGTATGATTTCAGTATTTATGAATTTTGATTGGGATTGCATTGAATCTATAAATTACTTTGGGTACTATTGCTTTCTTAACAATATTTTTTCCAAATGGTTTATCCTGGAGAATCATCCATGTGTACCTAAGAAGAATTCTGTTTTCGTTGGGTGCAGTGTTGTATGTATATGTGTTATATCTAGTTGGTTTAGTGTATTATTCAAGCCCTGTATTTCCTTATTGATCTTTTGACTAGATGCTTGGCCATTATTAAGAGTGGTGTTTTAAAGTCTCCTGCTATTGAAGTAGAACTGTCAATTTCTCCCTTTAAATCTACATCTTGCTTCATGTATTTTGGGGCTCTGCCATTAGGTCATATATATTTATAATTGTTACATCTTCCTGTTGAATTGCCCCCTTTGTCAGTATATTATGACCATCTCTGTCCCTAATAGCTGCTTTTGACCTAAAGTTTATCTTATCCCGTATTAGTATAGTGACCCTAGCTCTCTTGGTTACTACTTGCATGGTATATTTTTTTCCATCCTTTCACCCTCAACCTACATGTATCTTTGACTTTAAGGTGGATCTCTTGCAGACAGCATCTAGTTGGACATTTATTTTATCCTTTCTGCCAGTTTCTGTCTTTTGACTACAGTGTTTAATCCATTTACATTTAAAGTCACCACTTTAGGACTTTCTTCTACTGTTCTGCTATTTAGTCTGTAAGTTTTACATTTTTGTCCCTCACATCTGTTAACGCCTACTTTTACATTGATTTGATGTTTTGTGTTGTACCATACTTGTGTGCCTTCTCACTTCTGTCTGGGTGCATTCATCTCTTTTCCTTGTGGTTACCATGGGTTTAAAATCTAACACCCTAAACATATAACAATTATATTTGGTTTGATACCAGCTTAACTTCAATATCATGCATATATACTTTTCCTATGCCCTTCTGTCCCTCCACCAGTTTCTTTGTACTTATTGCCACTTATATCTTTGTACAGTGTATATCCACAAAACTAGATTTATCATTAGTTTTTATGCATTTGCATTTTAGCACGTGTAGGAAGAAGTAGGGTTACATACCAAACAATCTAATACAATACGGTACAGTATAATAGAATAATACCGACATAGTTACCCAAATCGTTATCTTTTCCCCAGGTTTTAATTTCTTTATACTGATTTGAAACACTGTGTGGTTCTTTCAATCTGAAGAACTCCCTTTAGCATTGCTTGTAGGGTACATCTAGTGGTGATGGACTCCCTCAGCTTTTGTTTATCTGAGAATGTCTCAATCTGTCCCTCATTTTTGAAAGAGAGTCTCGCCGGATATAAAATTCTTGTATATCAGTTTGTTTTCCTTCAGTACTTTAAGTATTACAACCCACTGCCTTCTTGCCTCCATGGTTTCTGATTAATAATCAGAAATCAATTGAATTGGGACTTCCTTGTAT